>JAPWTK010000527.1:0-295019 GCA_029963805.1 Aromia moschata | reverse complement strand
AGATAAAACACACTTGAGACTAAATATCTTTAGGTTTGTAAAAAAATTAATTGCAATATTCAACTAATCAGTGGCTTTTTTGTAGAAGTACAGTTCACGGTTAGAATTCAACAAAAAATAATTCATGCACAGTCTGAAATCTTTGGCCACAACTAGGAATTAAACAATGTCCATTCGATTTGTGTTTTTATTGGTGCATTGTGCATTTTACATTACCAGTTGATCCATTGAGTAAATCCAACAATAAATTCCTTCCAAGTGAAATAAACTTTATATTTTTCAATCCATAAATGATTTCCCTAGCTTTACAGTGGATTTAAAATTGAATATGTTGATATTTACAAATACGTACGTATCTCAACGAAAAATGTAAATTTATTATGGGATATTGATATGTTTTATTAGTTACTATAATAAATAAACCATTTATCAAGTCAAATCGCCCGCGACGTCAATATCTTCCATTTATAAGAATTTATTGTCGCTATTTTTATCTCTCTCTGGCCATATTTTATAGGGTTCGGCCTTCTGAAATAACATTTACTGGTTTTTCTTGCATACAAAAAATACAAATATTAAGCTATATATTTTTTAAATAAATAAACAATTTAAAGGAAACAGAACATTTTTTATTCATAATTATATTCCTATAGTGATTCAGTTTAAACATCCTACTCATTTCTTTTTCAAAACTGAAGTAAAAAGAACTCCGTGGGATTTTCTATTAGCACTTGTAACTCTATTGAATTTAAACAATATTTAAATGTATTTGACATATTTTAGCATACACGCTACAAGCTTTTAACTACATTTAAAAGAAAGTGTGTAACAAAAACTAGGATTGCTTCAACGAACGACATACTTGAAGGAACAATGTGTGCTAATGAGTGCACAGTACGGCTATTAAGCAGAAATTCCATTTAATGACAATATTTATGAGTAAAAGACTGCAACAGTGTATTGCTGACACAATTACAAGAACAAGTCTAGGCTCAAACAATTTGAAATTTCCGCCAGCGAAGTTGAATACTTGTCCGTGAAAGATTCGTGCCACTTGTTTATTAAAATGCATATCCGTATTCATTCACGTTATTTACATAATTCATACATCACATCTTGTAGCAGATAGCTTAAGGAAGTCAGTTAAGTCGATAAGTTCCTTAGCAGAAAATAAAGGTGTGTTTACTATATTTCCAAAATGTGTTCGAAAATCTCACAACTTGGTACAGGAATTCCTGACCCACCACAACTGATTTTAACAGATGGGTTGTCTGGTTAAACGCCCTGTGTTATTATGTACTACATTTTGAAGCAATAAAAATACACAACATCACACTTAGATTCGAAAGAAGCCGAGTGTATAACAATAGTCAGCAGCAATATCAAATGAACAAATTTACTTAGAACAGATTTACAAACAATTGATAATAATTATACAGCTATAAAAGATGCAACACGGCAGTTCTAAAATATATCATTATCGAAAATGGAATCTGACGTCACAGTTTGTATGATATTTTACATTATTTTATATTTTCATAACAATTAATAGCCACTCGGGACTAAATCTGGAAAATACGGTGATGTGGAAGCAATTCGGAAGTCAATTGGTGTAATTTTGCCTGGTTGCGACTTGTGACACGGTGCATTGTCTTGGTGAGAGCACTTTTTTCTTCATTTGGGGTGCTTATTTCGCGAGATCGTCTTTCAAATACACTAATAATGCTATCTAATATTCAGTACTGATCATTTTTCCCTAGTCGATGAATATTGCTCCATACATATCCCAATATACGGACGCCATAACCTTTCCAGCCGACTTTTGTATTTTTGGTCGCTTTGGACGCTTTCGCCGGTTGGTGTCCACTCCGTTGACTTCTTTGATTTCACTCTGGAGTATAGTGATGGATCCATGTTTCATCCATTATCAAATATCGTATGAAACAGTGTGCAAACGCTCCATGGTGATCATCAACCTTGTTGTTTTTGGAACGAAACCACTTAACAGAGCTCTCTCATGGACAAATTTTCATATAGTCCAAGAGTGGGTAGACATTTTTGGGAAGGTATTTGAAACAATGTGAAAAGTTGCTCAAAACTTCCTTAGTGATACCTAAATACAAAAATGCGGACCTGGCTGAAGGGTTAGGGACTTAAGTGACCATTAAATGTTTTCAAGAAGTGAAATAATTTTTGCAAAAATATTCTTTTAGGGCACACGAGGATTTTACCATTTTAAAATTTAACATTAAAGAGTTGAAAAATCAAAAAGCCAGATCATTTAACCGGGTCGAAAGTTTGCCAGACGTTTGTAAAATTATTTAAAAAAAAAAAAATAAAAAAATGTACTTGAGGCACTGAAATTTTTAGTAGAGTACTAATTGTAAATAAAAATAGTTATTTACAAAAAGACAGGTCGTTTCGGTGGTACATTTTACCTGCCAGGTGAGTGAGAATGTTCAACGTGAGTGCGAGTGAGTGATGCGGTGCGCAAATTGAAGCGTAAGAGAGCGCGTATATCGGCAGCTGTCTCAAAAGGAAGCACGATGCGGTGTGATTGGCTCCCGCAAAATTACGTGATTAAGAGCATTCATGCGGTCGTTTGTAAAAATTTTGGAGTAGTTAAAATGTTCTCAATCGTATACTGCAACGTATTTATCTAACATGTGTTTTTATAAAAGTCCTTTTTTATCGGTGATTATTTGCAATGAATAGTGATAATTTTGTAAAAAAAGTGTGTTATTTGCACAAAAGACACTGAAAAAATAATTCTTTTTAATGAGAAGACATTGAAAAAAGTAATGAAGTGTTGGAAATTAGAAAAAAACATGGGTTATAGCACAAGAAGAATACGAAGAAGAAGAAGAAGAAGAATATTCAAGCTCCGATGAGGAGTTCGCTGAAGAAGGAGCCACAAATTCTGACGATGAATAAGATAAAAACATATTTATATACGTTTCAAAATTTCATTTCAATGGATTTTATTATAAAATTTATAATTTTCATGATAATTAACCTTTAGACTGCCGGCATTTTTCCATTATAAATGGATATTTTTGAGGGGCAAAGTTTATATATATATATATATATATATATATATATATATATATATATATATATATATATATATATATATATATAAACATCTAATACATCTAGAGTAGTTGCCGTGGTCACGGGTGGCTCATATATGAGCCAGGCCGGCTGGCAACGGTCGGGACAATGTTAAAAATTTTCATATTGTGTAAATTACTATATATTTATTTTTAATCGAATGTGCTTGATATTATAATGTAATAAGCTACCAAAAACACTCTAAAATATATTTAGTCACCAATAAAACCACTCAAAAACGTGAAAAAGCGATCAGTTACACTGAAATAATATTTATTTCTTCATCCCTAGACTTATATATTTTCATACGTATATATTTTCATACGTATATATTTCTATACTTATATATTTATATAGTTATAGGTAGAAATTCAATGTTTTACATTCGAATTCAATCGAACACATTATATTCAAAGTATCGCTAAAAAAATTATTATTTATCCTAAATACAGTAATTCAAGTAAAAAACTAATAATTATTCAATGTAAAAAATTTAATTTGAAATAACCGATAAAAAGTCAATAACCGTTCAATAAAGAATTTTAAAATATCACCCCTTTCGCAAGGGGTGGTTTCGGCATCTCAATCAATTGCGGAAAATTTTAGGATACATTTTACAGATTTTACAGGCTATTTACTAAAAAAAATCAGTAAAAGGTTCAATAACGAATACAAGTTCAATAACGAGTTTTTAAATATTGCACCCCCTTGCTAGGGGTAGTTTCGGTACCTCGATCGATTAGAAAGAATTTCAGTTGTATCCTTTAGAGATCAGAGAGCCTATTAAATGGGAAAAATTCACTATAATATCTGTAGTCATCACTAAAACTATTATTTTATTACTGTCCCATATATGAGCCAGCCGGCAGTCTAAAGGTTAATAAAAATTAAATTGAATTAAAGTAATCAGAGGCTAAATAAAAAAAAAAACATTTTATTTGCTGAGTTATGTCGCGCATACTCTACTCCTTTTCGTTTATAAATAAATATATAAAAGTTTTAAAATAAGAAAAAATTACGACTAAGAACATTTTAAATAATCCAAAAATTTACAAACGACCACATGATTGCTGTTAATACGTGATTTTGCGGGAGCCGATCACACCGTAGCTTGCTTCCTCTTGAGACAGCTGCCGATATACACTCTCTCTCACACTTCAACTTGCGCACCGCATCACTCACTCGCACTTACATTGAACATTCTCATTCACTGCAGGTTCCTCCCCAACCCCCTTTTTTTTTTGTAATACTATTTTTAGTCACAACTAATACCCTAGAAAATTTCGGCCTCAAGGTAAAGCAAACCTGTCACGAAACTAATTAAGTTTAAATAAATGGTCTTTTTGTTTTTTCCACTCTATATATTAAATTTTAGAATGTAAAATCCGAGTCAATAATTTTCTTATTTCATTTCATGAATTTGGTCCTGTCCCCCCGTCCTTTTTGTATTTAGGTATCCCTAAAGGGTGCACTTTTGCCTAGCTTCCCAAAATGCCACCCCCGGCCCTGCTTGGCGAACGGCCGGGCTTCCACCGGCCTTGCCTAGCTTGACCGGTATTCCCCCCTCTTAGCGTTTTTTCAAACAGAATTACCCATTGTTTGAAAATGCCTACTAAACCTCAACTTTTGACGATGTCATGAAATTTCAAATTCGTTGAGGTAGTTCCAAAAATTTTGTTTTGTCAATAGTGGCCCCTACTTCCCTACGAATGAGGAATAACTTCAGGAAATTACAACTACCCTTCCGTCGAGGAAATTTAGCATTCCACCTCCAAAATTTCCGCCAAAAAAAAGTTACCTATTTTTGTCATATACAAATCAGAAACTGCATTACTGCACCTAAAAATGCACGCCAATTAAAGAAAAAATCATAATTCGAGAATACATTTGTCGTAACGGGCTGAATTTGGCTACTGGTTTTGTTGATCACGAATCTGTTAGGTGGTAAAGTGGAATATATTTCTTTATCATATTTGTACAATATTAATTCTGTTCTTAATTTCTATTTCGTTTGTTTTATCATCATTTTTCCTATCTTCAACTTCAATTTCGTCGCCCAAATTTGCTTCCGAACTTTTTTAGCATTAGAGCAGTTTGGTCCTGTTTAATACTGCGAAAGAAAAAATAAATAGATTTTCAATGAAAATTGAACATTAAAAATAAAAAAAACGTACTTACATTTGATTTCTTTCCAAAATCCTTCAAATTTCGTTGAAAATTAATTCTAGTTTGTGACTGTACCAAATTAATGGCCAAACTTTGGAGATAAGTAAGAAATGCGACAAGGCACCACACTGATGTCATATTCATGATCAGCAACCCCAAAAACCCCCGAGTGACTATTTTCGTTTAGTTTCAGGCCGAATTCGAGGGAAAACCTCGGGATGGGCCTGGCGACCAGGGTTCCTGGTCCTCCAGGTGTAACGGACAACAAAACTAACAACGTATTCATGATCAGCGACCCCAAAAACCCCCAAATAACCATTTTCGTTTAGTTTCAGGCCGAATTAGAGGGAAACCCTCTGGGATGGGCCTGGTGACCAGGGTTCCGTCCCCAGGTTCATCGGGGTCAATTTCAGACATCAGATTCGATCAGCGACCCCAAAAACCCCCGAGCAACCAAATTCAGCCCGTTTCGACAATGTATTCTCGAATTATGATTTTTTCTTTTTAATTGGCTGAATTGAGGTTTGGCCTTTTTTGTGCTAAATTTCCTCGTCTACCTCACCAATGTTTTCGATTCTATGAAAAGAAGAATAATAACATGTTTAAAAGAAGAAGGCGGATACGTCACTCACTTAATTTGAATTTATGTTTTTTAGGTTCTTTTTTGTAATTCAAGACATGCAGGATATATTCCAAGCATACTTTGAGAAGTTTTTTTATCCTACGACATCACTTTACTCAAATTCGTTAAATCACCACGCATTTTCCTTCCACTCTCTTGGACGCTTCCGTCTGCATATTTTCAAGAAGTCGCGGCGTCGGACTGCAATATTCCCGGCACTTCACTGAAACACCAAGAGTAGTACGAATGGCGGGCCGGTTGTTTCAGACATTTCAGGTTCTTGTTCACGTTCGTCCGCTCTTTATTCCAGGAAAATGGGCGTACACGGTCTCGACTTAAATTCCCCGACAAACTTGCAAGTGCACTCGGTTTATGATCCCTAAAGAATTACACGGAACAGCGCCTGCATACAGTGCATATACTGCGCGACGACGGTTTCCCTGCTCATTTTATGAGGTTATGTGCATGGGATAACCATTCGAAAACGTTTAAAGCATCGTGTTGTAACTTTATAACTTTTAACTTACCTTTATTAAAAATTATTAGCAATATTCGTACAAATGTTAATGCAAACCGTACAAATTTTCACCTTGAAAATGCGGAACGACGTTTAGTTTTTTGGAACTGGTATATGGGACAAATCCGAACGGATATTAATTTTGCCAGAACAGTAATATGGTTCGACGAAGTTTACTTTTCAAGTGGCCTTTTCTTTGCCAAAACTCATAGGTTTGACATCAATATGTACATACATACATATTTCGGATTTCTATAGACCCAGGAGCACTACTGAGCATTTAGGATACTTTGAGGAACATTGTCGGGAGTATTATCTGTTCCTTAAGCGTCTTGCCAACCTTTAAGACGCCAATGTTATGCTCATTTAAGTACAGGTAAATATTTTCTTTCGTGAAGATCAAGACAGGTAGACGTTTGTTTTAGGTAAAAGTACACTAGTAACAAAAATTAAAGGATATTAAAAAATTCCAAATTTTTGGGTGATTTCCAACAAGGGATAACTCGGAGAAAAATGGTCGTACAGAAAATAAAAATGAAAAGGAAATTATAGCCTCAAGAGTCTAGTTTTCAGAACTGGATTTAAAAATTTTTTAGCGGGAGCGGTTCTCACGTAATCATCCGAAAACCAACAACAAAAAAATTCAAAATTTTTGCTCAGCTTTTAAAATGGTATGTGGACTTTCAGACCTTTCAGACTTTTTTTTCATCATGCGACCATAAAGCTCTTTTAGACAATTTAATCAGCTTTAATTTGACCTCTTAATGAGCTCGTACGATGATTTGCCGCGGAATTATTGTCGATCATAGCAAAAAGTCACACGTGTGTCTTGAAAAACTAACTTATATTATACCTAAGCTACATTTCGTGTAGATTATGTGATATGTAAATCATATTATATTATTATTTAGTTTTGGTATTTAAATTACTAATTACAGCTACTTAATATTATTTGTAATAAAAAATAATTTTTGCGACGTTGATTTTTTTTTTATAATTTTTATTGCCCTGGGAGTTGCATGCATGTAGCTTAGGTATTAGTTAGTTTTCAAGACACACTGGTGGCGGCGTGACCTCTTGACACATTTCTCATAATGCATTGCAGGATTAGATACCTTACTCTATATTATCTTAACGATTACTATAGAGAATACAGACCTCTGGAGAGGTTCGTAGTAATTATCTAGTAGAAAAAACTTTAGTTGTAAACAAATAGATGACAGAGTGTGGTACTTCTTAACTGATATGACTGTCAACTTATTACTAAATAAATAAAAACGTTCTATCAACTGTCTTTATTATTACTTTTTTACGTATTTAATTTAATTTTTGTGCCTTAAAATTAAAAATTAGAAGCAAACTTATCTTTGTTTTATTCAGTGAGTGCCAAAGAAATTTTTTTTTTCAAAACTCAAAAATTTTTATCTTGAAAGAAAAAAAATCCCCATCTTGAAAATTTCAGAATCTTTTTAAGATCAGTTAGAGGTACTCTAGAAAAAAAATTAGAACAAAAAAATTTTATGTCAGGCGTCCATTTTTACGATTTTTTTATTTTCAAAATCTTGCAAAAAGCGAAAAAGCGAAATTTTTGGAAAAAAAAATTCTGAATATTTTTCTTTTGTAGCCCCAAGTATCGCCTTTAAAACAAAGTTTAAACCATTTTTGTAACTATAATAGTTTTCGAGATATTTGAAAAATAAATTTGAAAAATGAGAAAAATGATAAAATTTTGAATTTTGCATAACTTTCATAATATTTTTTTTTATTTTGGCAGAACTCCGTTATATGATAAAAGAAAAGTTCTGACCAAAATTCATCCAAATCGACCTAAAGGGGTCGATTCCGACCATTGATCGATTTGACATGGAATGACCCATTTAAATTTTTTGTTTTGAGTTTTGGCCAAGAAAATCGGCAGTTGGAGCCACCGCGCGTCATTTTAAACCGGTGTTTCCTTTGCAGGAGATGTCGAGCCCCACCACGCTGACTTAACCCTAGCATGGAGCGCGAAAGGCCGTCATGATGGCCCAATATGGCGCCGCGCTCGTTCTACTGGCGGGCCTGGTCCGCTCGCAGGCTCTCCCCGACCAAACGAGGTGTCCCAGCCTGACCGCCAACCCGTCCTGCCACTGCTTCAACTTCGAGAACGGCATCTTCCTGGAGTGCCCTGCAGCCACGGCGGACACCCTCAAGGCCGTCCTGGAGGTCATCGACGGCCCCATACAGAGCCTCAGCGTGTACGATCCGGACAAGACGCTCACCAGGCTGCAGAGGGACTTCTTCCCGAGTCCACCGTCATCAAGCACCTGCAGATCTCCCAGTCCAACATCCAGGAGCTGCACGACGACTGCCTGCTGCCGCTGAGGCCGCAGCTGGAGTCGTTCAGCCTGGTGTCGGGCAGGCTCAGGGAGATTCCCCAGAAGGCGTTCAAGGGCTTGAATAAACTCATCGCGCTCGATCTGGAGGCGAACGAAATAAACGATCTGCCGAGCTACAGTTTCTACGGGTTGCATCTGATCAAGCTCAACATGAAAGGCAACCAACTGCAGAAGGTAACGTACTATCTGTTAATGTGCGAGTAACATGTCCCTGTTTTCATAAAGTGACGTACCTATATCAGATTACCGTTAATGGTGAGCTGCCAGGTACGCCATCTAGTGGTGGCTGAGCCACTGGAACACTTCAAGTCCTGCTCATGCATAGTAGAGGACATAAATGAGAGAGAGTTTAAGGAGAAAATGGTTTTAGTCCTCTTTGGACTCATGTAATTATTATAGTATATATCAATGTAATTAGTATAGTTGTTTTTAACATGAAACATTTTTTTATAATGGTGAAGTTACTTCTTTCGGGTTTCGCCGCGGTCGTCCAAATTGACAGCTTCTTCAGAAGGTTTCTAAAGACTGGTGTTGTCGTCTTTTGCTCCTTGTTATATACCTTGGCTCTGCTATGTTTGCCTGCACATCCGTCGAGCTCGGTTGACCATGACATTCCAGGTCACTGGTTCTTGGTATCGCTAATCTCCATGTATTACTCAGTTGATACCCGTCCTCTCTATTAAAATTATTATTGTTTTTCATGATCTCCAGGGATTCTCTAATTATTCTTCGGTAATATCTTGTAGTTTTGTCAAACACTCTGATGTTCTCATAATCGATTTTGTGGTTCTCGTTGGTATGAACATGCTCCGCTATTGCTGATTTGTCTGTATTCCCCAGTCTGGTACGTCGTTGATGTTCTTTGATCCTACATTGTATACTTCTTCCCGTCTGTCCAAGTAGCTTTTTCCACAGGTACATTTTAACTCGTAGACACCTTTAGTTAAAAGTATAGGAACTTAGTATTTTCTTTACTGTGCGAAATCGTACACCAATATTCTTTTTCAACAGTGTTTTCTTGAGTTTATCTGTCACTCCTGTGACGTAGGGTAGGCAAGCATACGTTGTTGGTTCTTGTTCTATTCTTGTTCTCCGGGTGCGGCATACTCTGTCAATGTATTTTTCTTTATAACCGTTTTTCGTTAAAGCTTCCTTAATTTGCTTTAATTCCTCTGGTCTGCTTTCGTCATCACATATTGTTTCAGCACTATGAACTAGTGTTTTTTTATTAACAATATTTTCTGTTGCGGATGGTGATGAGATGCTGCGTTCAGGTAACGATCTGTGTGAGTTTTCTTCCTGTATACTCCATGGGCCAGTTTGTTATTGTTTTTATGTTTTACTAACACATCCAGAAAGGGTA
Source organism: Aromia moschata (assembly GCA_029963805.1). NCBI lineage: Eukaryota > Metazoa > Arthropoda > Insecta > Coleoptera > Cerambycidae > Aromia > Aromia moschata. Next base: position 284,859 of record JAPWTK010000527.1, on the reverse strand, counting down.
AAACTCCGTCTCAGTCTCCATCGTGAACTTTATGGTGGAATGCAGAGTGTTCAGATATTCGAAGAAAACAATCAGAGAAGATATTCCATGAGGCCATATGATGAATGTATCATCCACGTACCGTAGCCAGCATTTTGGGTTCTTCTCACTGCCACGAATGGCATCTTCTTCAAACGCTTCCATAAATAAATTTGCAATTACAGGTGAAAGTGGTGATCCCATAGCGGCTCCGTTCTTTTGTTCGTAGAAATCTCCATTCCATAGAAAATATGTTGTTGACAGGCAGAACTGGACTAGATCAGATATGTCTTCAATTAATCCTTTAGGTGCAAGTTCTTGACGAATTAGGTTAACTGTCTCTTCAACTGGTACATTAGAAAATAATGACTCCACATCGAAGCTCACCATGATGTCACTGTCGGTTATTTATTTCACTTTCGTCTACAACTTCTACGAAGTGGGTGGAGTTCTTCGCATAACTGCTAGTCTTTCCGATGTAGGGCTGAAGAATATCTGCAAGATATCTGGCTAACTCGTATGTTGGTGATCCACATGTGCTTACGATAGGTCTTAAAAGGTTATCAGTCTTATGTATCTTAGGCAGGCCATAGAGTAGTGGTGGTCTTGTTTCGCTTGACAGAAGACGGCGTTGTTCCTCGATGGGAGATTTGTGACTCCTTAATGATGGTCCTTGTCTGTCTTTCAATTTTTTGTGTCGGGTCCTTTTTCAGCTTTCTGTAGTGTTCCAGATCTAATAAGGACTCTATTTTCTGTTGGTATTCTTCCTTCTTCATGACAACAGTGGCGTTGCCTTTGTTTGCTTTTAACACAATAATATCTTGATTGTTACGTATGTCTTCTTCTCGCTTGATGTTTCTTTTTGGCGGCCTGGATTTCCTCAGTATACGGCATGTTTCGTGTCTCATTTCCTTGGCTTCCTCAACTGGTAGACTTCTAATGGCATTTTCGACTTCGGCGATAATTTCTTCTTTAGGTATCTTTTTCGGTGCGATCGCGAAATTCATTCCTTTGGCTAATACCAAGTATATAACGAGGAGCAAAAGACAACAACACCAGTCTTTAGAGACCTTCTGAAGAAGCTGACAGCATGATCAGCGAAACGTCAAGTCAATTTAGACGACCGCGGCAAACCCCGGAAAAAATTACTTCACCATTGGACAACAGCCGTGAAAGCCTGCACTCTACTGTTTTTTATAAGATCGCTAAGATTATTAGAGGGGAATTAAGTGACACATTTAAATTGAAAATTAAAAAATTACCTATTGCTATGCATATTACAAATATTGGAGCGTTTAAAAATTCACTTATTCGATTAAATTGAAATGATTGCAAAAAGGAATTGGAATCTAGTTGCCACAATCATAGGACTTTAGTGTATCTATGGAAAACAAGTTTTGTTATAACAACTACTGACACAAAGCAATATGAAATGTTAGAAATTTATAAAAAAATTAACATTACATATATATCACTAGTAGTATCGTATTAAAGTTATACTTTCGGACATTCTGTTCTTTCAACACATGAATCAGTAACACAGCTAGGACACAAAATAAAAATATTGAAAAATTGTTTTACGCTGAATACAAATTTCAAAACCCCAGGCTGATTGACCATCTCATTTTTTTTATGGGCGAAAAACTTTTTGCGGGCGAAAAATCTTCACCAGGTGGGGGTGCCCTGGTGCAAAAACTGATGATTTTGGACAGGAACGATGCACAGGTAATAAACAAGTCTTTTCCAAGGAAAATCATGATTGAGTACACCAAAAATGACATTCCCAAGTATGTTGATCCTGCCTGATTTATGCTGAATCCGACTCAGGAGATGAAGAACCTTAAAACATCTGGAGGAAATCATCTAATCCACAGATGATATCTCCTTAATCTTTGAAATTTCAAGATTTGTAGTTTGTAATGCCTAGAAGAATATGCATGAAAGTAGTATGTTATATCATGGATTGATCTTAGGTGAAGGTCGATTATGGATCGTACGTACTATAGTGGCTTTCCAGCCCGCAATGGTAACGCCAATGTTAAATTTTCCCAATTTGAGTAAAAAAAATTTATTTCAATGTAAATTCGATAAAAATGATCTATTCAAGTGTTGTGGTAAGGTTTTTGGATCACTGATTTCAATATATCATATTGGTAGTAAATGTGTGGTAGTGGAAAATATCATATTGGTAGTAATCTTGAGGTAATAATGTTATGATGAATCTTAAGTTTGCTCCTATGAATTTCAAGTTTGCTTCTATGAATTTCAGATGGTTGGTCTCGAAATGAAGCTCTATATGTTCTTCCTTCATGTTTTTGCAACCAGGACACCTCCACGTGGTGATGGCTTTCGCCCATAAAAAAAGTTTTTGCCTATAAAAAAATTGACACGGCCATACGCCCTTGGATTTTGATATTTGGATTGTGCCTAACAAAATACGAGGTGTGTAAATTAAGTAATGAGACTGGCAACGTAGCGCCCGATCTAGCAACACTGCGGAAACGGGACTTTGAAGGGCGGTAGATTAACAAGTGCACCTTCAGTACAAATTTGAACTTGTTACAATCATTTGTTTGTTCTTTTGTGACTGTTTTCGTAAACCGTTTTTTTTTCTAGTGCGTTTTAAAATGAGTGATATTACTTTTGAGTAACGGTGTGCTGTCAGGTTTTACTTCACACATGGATACAGCGCAACGGATACTTCTGCAAAACTTCAACACGCCTACGGAACCCAGATTTTTCGGTGGTTTAAAGACTATCAGAAGGAAGGGAGTCGATTGAGGATGAACCACGCAGCAGAAGGCCTTCATCTTCAAGAACCGATGAAAATGTCAATAGTGTATGGGATCTTGTGCGTTCAGATCTTCGGTTGACGACAAGAATGATCGGGGAAGAGTTATATTTGATTGACACTACTTTCAACAGATTTTCACTAACGAATTGGGGATGAGAAAAATCTACGCAAAAATGGTTCCCAAAAACCTTTCGCAGAAACAAAAGGACATCAGGAGAGAAACGTGTCAGAAAAACGAGAAACATTGAGACTAGTTTGACGACCCGGAAACCAAGCGCAAAAGCATGGAATGGCACACTTCAAGTTCTCCAAGACCCAAAACAAGCAAGAATAAGCAAGTCGACGATCAAATGCATGCTGATTTGCTTTTTTGATAGTCAGGGAGTTGTCCACAAAGAGTTTGTACCTCCAGGCCAAACAGTAAATCAACACTTTTACAGAGAGGTTCTTGAAAACCTTCGAAAAAGGGTCATGCGTGTGAGACCAAACATCAAGAACAACTGGATGTTGCATCACACAGTCATTTCAGTAAACGAGTTTTTAGTCAGTAAAAAACACTCATGTGGCTCCTCAGCCTCCTTATTCGCCTGGCTTGCGTTCGTGACTTTTTTCTCTTTCTGAGATTGAAAAATCACCTCAAGAGACGTCATTTTGTGATCATAGAAAACATTTAAAACGACCAGCTGAGCTACAGTATAAAAAATTAACTTAAATCATTACTTAATTTACATACCTCGTACATCGAACCACACCCTGGGGTCCGCTGCACAGAACTTTTTTGTTGTGTGGCAGTGTAATCGATTTAAAATTGTAATGAACTTTTACCAATTATGAACTTTTATAGTATTAGCAAGTCGTTTCTTAATAAACACGCCTAACGTCATCGTATCTTTTAACTTTGTCGAGAAAGTTTTCCATACGCCACATTTATTGAATCGTGCAACTTCGTTATCGCAACGAGATGAGGCCATTTATAACTTCTCAGATGTTAACGTGATAACATAAAATAGAATAGCTTTTTCCAAGCTTGATGAAAAAGTTATACCTATTAGGCATCGGTACAGGCGTAGGTTATTCATGCTCCAACGATCTCCCGTAGAAATTTAATAAATGGGGATTGAATATGCGATAGCAGATAAGTTGGAAAATGTTAATTTCCCTGGTCATTCTCGGCTTCTTGGTTTATGAATAATCATAAATTCTGCAGTATCCCGAAAAGCTTTTAAAAGTTTAATTACATATTTGTCAGTGATGTAAGTGTATATACCTAGTGTCTCAGAATGGCGTTAATAGAAGAGATACGAACAAGACGTGAACAAAAAAAACTGCAAATGACATGAAAAACTACATGTGACTACAGTTCGATTCCGTACATCCCTTTCGGAACAGATAATCTAGAATGTTAAATGTTAATATCTCTGGTATTTCTCAGCCTCTTGGTTTATGAATAATCATAAATTCTGCAGTATCCCGAAAAGCTTTTAAAAGTTTAATTATACCTTTGTTGATAGATGAACGTGATCAAAAAAAACCTGCAAATTATATCAAAAAATCTGACTCGGTTCAAATTCCGTATTATCCTTAAGGAGCGACCTCCAAGTACTTTTTTTTTAAACCACCCTCTGTAAACATCCGGTTGATTCAAAAGTATTGAGCCTTGGCCACGCGGTTGTGAGGTGAAAAAGTATAACTATTTGTAGATTGTGACGACCGTCACATTATTTATTTATTAAATCTGTAAGACCAACTGTCTCAGCGATAGGATTCCCAAATTATAATTTTAAAGAAATAATTTGTCAAAATGGTTAACGAACGAATTCGAAAATTTGCCTATTGCACAAACACAAAGTTTTTCAGTTAAAAAATTCTAGTGAGTTCATTAACAATATCAAAAACATCCAATTGCAAGAAGGTGAAATTTTGGTCTCGTATGCTCATTGTTTACAAGTGTCTCAATCCCGCAAACTTTGGACTACCTCAGGGAATTACTCGAATTAAATAGTTTAGACGATAAAATTACTAAGGAATACATTCGGCTTACTAGTATTTGTATGAATCAAAATTGTTTTGACGGCAATGGGTAACTCCTTGTCACCTTTCATTGCAAATATTTTTATGAGTAAATTTGTGACAGAAGCAAAAATAAATTCGAGTTTTCCCTAGAGCCTGGTTCAGGTGTGTGGACGATATCTTCGCGATATTTGATACAAAAACAATTAGTTTAGATAATTTTGTTGCTAAATTAAATAACCGTTTCCCTACCATAAAATTTACATATGAAAAGGAACACAATGAACAGCTGCCATTTTTAGATGTATTAGTTATTAAAAATAGTGAAAATAAGTTATATAATAGTGAGTTTGATGTTTCTAGGAAATAAACCGCGACTCTTAGATATATTCCCAACGATTCACACCACCCTTTGCAACCTAAAATGCCAAGTTTTAATTTTCTAATTCGCCGTTTGTTAAATTTCCTCCTCAGTAAATAGAAGTTTGAACATGAGAAAAAATTAATTAAGAATATAGCTAAGAATAACGGTTACTCAGTCCATTTAATAGATAAGTTAATAAGGAAGCATAAATTTAAGAGAACCCTGTACAGTTCCACAACTTTTCGTAGAGATACTGACAATTCGAAATTTGTTTCGTTACCAAATGAACCTAAATTCAGCCGCAGACAGATACCATTTTTAAAAATAATAATATCAATTTGGTTAATAATTCTAATAATAAACTACAGACTCTTTTGGGTAACCCTAAAGATAAAATCGACAATAACGAAAAGTCAGGGATATACGAAATAAGTTGTAAAGACTGTGATCAAAAGTATATTGGGCAAACAAAAAGATATATTTTGACTAGATTTAAAGAACACATGGCTCATTTGAAATATGGCAGAACGGAAAAATCTTGTGTTGCTCAACACGCTTTTGACAACAACCATAGAATAGATATAAATAATTTAAAATTAATTAGAAATGTAACAAACATTAAATGGTCCGATACCCACCAGTTCACTGGTTGCTCTGATAAACAAAGACATATGTTACGGTTCAGTGAACCGTGGCAACAAATTAAGTACAAAATGGTGCAAGTGTGTAGGTTAGAATTTAGTCTTAATATTCTCCTAAAATGCCAACTTAGTTGGCGAAAAAGCACGTCGATAAAAGTATTGTAGTTCGGTGTTTTGTGAAAAACGTCCAGTTTTTTGTTTCTACGCCGAAGGCTCCAGTAAACACTCCAGAATATTAAATGTTTGCTGAGAGCACAGAACAAATGATAGTCAGTAGGGGAAAGGTGTGGTGAAAACGTTGGATGGGGCAAAACTTAATTGCAACAAAAAACCTAACTGCAAGAGGGGTGGTAGGGAGAGTTCGCGCGAACCATTTTTTACATGTTGCTAAACTAAGGGCGTTGTCACCATTCGTAGGCACTAGATTTCGAAGTACTTCGATTGTATTATGTTCTAAACAAAATTCATATAATAGAGCATATCGAGTCTCACTTGAATGTTCGCTCATTTTCACGTTGCACATTAGAGTTTCACTCTGAGATTTAATAATGTTAACCCATTTAAGTGCACGCTTAATATAACCTGTACCCCACCCCTCTCCAGACTTGTCTAGATAATTCCAGGTATTTCAAGGTGATGGCTCCAATACTTAAAGAAAGTAAGGAAATACTTCAACAGGACAATTTTAGAATGTTTTTAGGTCAATCAAAATAACTCAAAATACAAATTAATTACATATTATTGAAAAGTATTTCTCTCAAAAATCATCTTGCACTGAGGAAATTCAAGGAAGTAAATACTAACACAGCTGGCTTTTAGATTTTTTTAATTTCACAATTTCGAAAAACGCCATTTGCTAATTCAATAAAAATCACTACATATATATGTATGAGAGTTAAGTAGGTTTTCAGTACAAACAAAAAGCATTAAAATAGAAAGTGTTTTTAAAATCAGAATTAAAAAAGTTTTTCTATTAGACGCCAACCCACTGCATTAAATAAATTAATGATATGATCCCAGTCTAAAAATGAAATGTTAATAATTATTTACCCATTATTTTACAAAGAGCAAATATAACCGGATTATCAAGTTCAGATTTGGGAATTTCGATTTAATTACAGAGTTTATTTACCATAGAATTTCCATAGAATTTCCAGCGACTTATTACGAACAATATCAACGAACTTCCTTTCCGAAACAATTATTAAATTTAGATTATTTTCAGGTATCCGAGTACGCCTTCGCCGGGCTGGAAGATTCCTTGTCTGAATTAGACATGGCAGAGAACAAACTCCAGAATTTTCCAATTAAATCTCTCAGAAGGCTGGAGAGATTGCGACATTTACGCTTAGCCTGGAACGAGATCAACGCCATACACGACGACAGCTATTCCCGCCTCAACTCCCTCCTGTATTTGGATTTGAGCTTCAACAACTTCGAGAAACTCGAGGAGCATTCCTTCCGGTCCTGCCCGGCGATACGAACGTTATCCCTGTATTATAACGTCATAGAGAGCGTGCACCAGGACGCGCTCTCCTCCTTAAGGGACCTCCAATCGCTGGACCTCAGCCACAATAAAATCGTGTACCTGGACCCGTTGACGTTCCAGTCGAATAAGAAGCTGCGCTCGATCGATCTGAGCCACAACCACGTGCACTACATCAGCGGCGTGTTCGCCTATCTGCCGGATCTGAAGGAGCTCTTCCTCTCCGAGAACAACATCCTGGAGATACCTTCCGACGCGTTCACGCATTCGGTGAACTTGTCGGTGATCTACCTCCAGCAGAACGCCATCAGGCGCGTCGATCCGGAAGCTCTGGACACCCTGGCGAACCTAGCTCAATTACATTTAAGTTCCAACTTCGTGCCACACATTCCGAGGGATCTGTTCCAGCAGAACCGCAACCTGACGTCGCTGAGCCTCGACAGCAACTGGCTGACCGACCTGGAGCCGGGCACCTTCGACAAGACGACGAGCTTGCGCGAGATAAGGCTGCACAACAACAGGATACAGTCCATACACAGGGGCGCGTTCGACCCGCTGCCGTCGCTGCTGGAGCTGCACCTGCAGAACAACGAGATCGCCTCGATCGACACCGGGGCGTTCCGCACCCTCCAGAGCCTCCAGCACGTGAACCTGCAAGGAAACGTCATCGTGGAGCTGGGGGACGTGTTCATGCACGAATCTCCGTCGCTCGTCTCCATCCAGCTGGACTCCAACAGCATAACCTCGCTACACAACGACTCGTTGCGGGGCCAGTCCAGCGTGCAGATCATGTGGTTGGGCCACAACCGGTTGAGACGCTTGGACCGCGCTCTCTTCAGAGACCTGCTGCTCATCCAGAGAGTCTACCTGACCAACAACAGTATCTCGTACATAGAGGACAGGTCGTTCGAGCCGATGCAGGCTTTGAAATTCCTCGACTTGAGCATGAACCAGCTGACGGAAATCACAACGAGAACCTTCGCCGAACTGCACGAGCTGGAGGAACTTTATTTATCTCACAATTTAGTGGAGAGGATGGAGCCCAAAGCGTTGACGAACCTCAAGAAGCTAAGGATCCTCGATTTATCGTTTAACCCGCTGGCCATTCTTCACGACGACATCTTCCAGGAAGGTCTGCCTATAAGGATGTTGAATCTCTTGAATTGCTCGATATCCACCATAGAAGCTGGCGCCTTCAGGGGTCTCAATAATCTTAACGAGCTTAACCTGGCAGCCAACGAACTCACTTCTCAGGACATAAAGCATTTAGACATACCGGGACTGAGGGTTTTAACATTATCTAGTAATAATTTCAGCGATCTATACGGTACAGCGCTGAACGGGTTGCCCTCGCTGCAGGTGATCTCGCTGGACCGTTGCGAGATCGTCAAGTTGCCGGATAACATATTCTCGAAGAACAAGAACCTCTTGAAAATCGATCTAAGCAATAATTTCGTCGACGGACTGAAGCACGGCGTGTTTCTAAGCCTGAACGTCTTGAAGGAGTTGAAGCTGTCCGGCAACCTGTTCAAAGACCTGCCCTACACTGCCCTACTCAACATATCTACGATGGAGACGCTGTCTCTCTCGCACAATAACATGACGAGCATCGAGGTGTCTCGATTGAACGGTCTGCCGAACCTGAAACAGCTGGATCTGAGGAGCAACGTTATATCGTCTTTGTCCGGCTTCGCGTCGGCCAATTTGACGCAGCTGCTGTCGGTGGACCTGAGCGATAACACGCTGGCCGCACTCCCCGCCAATTTCTTTCACCATTCCCCGCTGTTGCGTCGCATAAATCTCTCCGGGAATCGCTTCCGCCAAATACCGAACTCCGCGCTGTCCGAGAACACACTGCCCGGCCTGGGGTGGCTGAATTTAACCGGAAACCCGCTGGTGCGGATACACGACATTGCGTCGGCTCACAGATACCCCTCCTTGGAAGAGGTGCATATTAGTTCGACGAATTTGAGCATCGTTACGAGTAAGGATTTCGAGTCGTTCCCCGCCCTGCTTCACGTCTATCTGGGCCAGAATCGCATCTCCCGGATCTCTCCGGGCGCGTTCGCCAGTCTGCCCCACTTGCTCACGCTGGATTTGGGGGTGAACGAGCTGGAGCTGATGCCGCAGGAGCGACTGCAAGGGCTGAACCACCTACGCGTGCTGAACTTGACCCACAACCGGCTGAAAGAGCTCGAGGAATTCTCTACGGATCTCAGGTCGCTGCAGATATTGGACATTTCATTTAACCAAATAGCCAGGATCAGTAAGACCACGTTCCAGCATCTGGAAAACTTGGCGGAACTGTACCTTTACGGCAACTGGATATCGTCGGTGTCGAGTGATGCCTTCAGGCCGCTGAAAAAATTACGAACGTTAGATCTAAGCAAGAACTATTTGGAGAATATCCCTTAAACGCATTCAGACCCCTGGAAACTCAGATCCGCAGCCTGCGTACCGAAGGTAAGCGGAATTCCGTCCTGTGTGTTTAGTTTCGGGGGCAGCAAAGCTTTGGATTTAAATATTTGACTGTGCAGGAATTTTAGTAAACGCATTCATTTATAGAAGAATTTATCATTAAGGGTAAACGTGGAATAGTTGCCCCACTTTTGAAATGAGCGATTTACGTACAGAAGACGAGCATATAATAATCTGAAACTTTTGTGAAGATTAGTGTAATTGTCGAATCGAACGAATCGAACGAAATAAGAACTCTCTTATAAATGAGTACAGATGCTGGGTGGGTTAGATGCCTCAGTGATATTTTGATTTTCTGCCGGATAGTTGCCCGCATATTGTATGAAAAAAAACATTTATTTAATTATTTTTAGACCTTTTATCAACCTTTGGAGCTGATCAGCGAATCTGACGAACGCTTAAGTTCTGGATGGCATTCCACTAAAAGAAATCTTTAATGCAATGACGTCTTTCTTTGCTGAGTTTCTTTAGTCAAAGTTATGTTAAATACCAAAGTTTTTCAGCGAATTCAAACGCTAATATTCGGTGGATCATATCTCTATTAATAGGAAATCACTCTGCCGTCAAAATTTTGAACGTGTGTTTCCGTAAACCGGGTGTTTCCATAAAAAAAATTTGCGACGTTGATTAATAATAGGTAAAAGCAAAATAATCAAATAAAAAACGTTTAATAATGCGGGAAGTATTTCAAATTTTCAAAAACCTAGGTACCTAATATAAATTTCTATTGTAAATCTTGTTTCGGAAAGAGATTGAAACAGTCATTTTCTGATTAAGGTTGTCAGGATCGAATAAGGTCACTTCCTGTACCAAGACCGTGACGTTGAACATTTGAAATCACAGGTCAAAAGTAGGTAAGCTTGATAAATCAATTTTATCTTGGAATAATCTTAAAAAACCGAAAAATGTACTGTTTCAATCTCTATCCAGCAGCGAATTTTCATTTTCATTCGACCTTTCTCTAAATTATAAAATTTCCCGGTATTTTCAAATTAGGCGTCAAATAGTTGTTTCCATTTGAAAAAGTTGTTTTGACCTTCAAATACCCTCCAGGTACTAGTTCAGATTTCGGTTACGGTCGACGTCCCCCTCCTCGACCAACTTTGTGTAAACATTGTCTATTTTTCGCTTACCCTGAGTTATTTCCTTTAACGGTTAATGGACCTGTATATAAACATGTACTAAACATCATCTCTTTAACTAGAAAGTTGACAGCTTGTGGAGAAGAAAATTTTTGTCTAGAATATCAACTTTTTTTTTGAAATTTGACAGAAATGTCATTAGTCGAATTTATTCTTGACATCAATTCGTGACGACCAACAAAACAAAATAAAGGTCATAAATAATAATATAAAGAAACGTTTTCAAAAATTAATGGGGAAAGGAGAAAACTAGAAAATTTTGTTTGCCAAATTTCGTTTCAGTGATCAAAATACATAGGAATGTGGGTTCATTGCAAAGACAGAACATTTTTTTATTTTAGACTTTGTTCAAAAGACAATAAATCATAATTTAATACTTTCGTTTTATTTATTTATTTATAAACGAAATAAAAACACCTTATAAATGAGTATAGATGCTGTGTGGGTATCTGAGGCAGTGATATTTTGATCTTGGGATAGTTGCCCGGCATTGATGAAAAATATTTATTCACAAATAACGACTCAGCTTGACGAACGCTAAGTTCTGGGCGTTCCATAAAGCTTTAACAATGAACTTTTGCAATTAAAAAGTTAATAAAAGCGAATTCAAACGCTAATCTTATCATATCTTGTTACAGGAAATTGCTGCTCATTTTTGACGCGACGAGCCGTTTTTCATTATTGAAGTCCAAAACCGGGTGTTTCCATAAAAAAAATAATGTAGGAATTAATAATGGTAAAAGCGAAAATAATCAAATAAAAAACGTTTAATAATACGGTAAGTATTTCAATTTTCAAAACCTAGGTACCCAATATCAATTTCTTTGTATCTTGTCGCAAATCATCTTCTTAGGTTCTAGATGGAATGCCATAACGACGAGATATTTCATTAAGAGGATATTTGTTTTGTCTCAGCTCTTCAAAGGCGTCTTTAAGAGCGTCTTCGGTCCACACACCTCGTGGCCGTGTCCCCCTTGCATACGTACCTACTTGCGTGGAATGTCTAGAAAACGAAAACATAATGAATTAAATTCATAATACAATGTGGGATAGATGCCTTTAGAAGCCTCTAAGGGCATCTATACTCACAAAAACTGGGGCATCTATCCTTTTTGCGTGGGATAGACGCCCTCCAATTTAACACATAAATAATTTAAAAAGTACTATAACAATATTTGAATATTTCTAATTAATACATATAATGATTATAAATACAAAAATATAAACACCTACTTTATAATATTAAAAGTTCCAGGCGAGTAAAGATTATACGTAACCTAAATTCACAAATCTGTCGACGCGTAAAATTGTTTTCGTTGCACAGCCCACGACTCATCTGTTCGAGCAAAGTGCACGTTTTTGACTGACAGTCGGGAGGGGATCAGCTTACATTTAAACAAAACACGGCGGGTGTGTTGTCCATACAGATCGCTACGTGAATACTTGGGCATCTATCCCCCTCGGCATCTATCCCACGTTTACCCAACGTGATAAGAATTGTATCTATAAATATATTTTTAATTTATAAACAATCAGAGCGCAATTTCGAAAGATATTAAATAATCGATTTTCGAAGGATATTAAATATACAGGGTGTCCCACAATTATGTTGAAACTCTTGAAGGATATGTTCTAAAACTGATTTTAAAAGTATTTTATTGATAAAAAAGTATGTTGATTAAGAATTTGAGATTTGGTGTGTATCTTCTACTAACATAAGGGCATCATTCCTTCTGCACTCATATGGGGTAGAAACTAACAACCCCTATTCATTTTTGCCGCAACTTATTTGTGGGTTCATTTTTAACACTACAAAATTATGCACGTTATAGCATAAGTGTACACAGGGTGTTTCAGTTTTTTTGTAGCAGGACTTTAACACGTGATAACTTTTAAAATTAATACAAAAAGCTTACGTACACGTGGTGTGTAAATGAAGTAATGAGACTGATTTTTTTTAAATTTTTTTAATGCGACAGAATTACAATTCAGTATTGACTCCTTCAAAATAAATTCCTTGGGAAGCCACACAGCACTGGAAACGGTTCTTCCATTCCTCATAGCAGGGCTGGAACTCATATACTGCCTTTTGAATGTTTATTACACTTTTGAAGTTTTGCCCAAAATACTCCCTTGGGTGATTTTTCAACTGGAAAAGAACCAGCCGGCGATTTTTCTCTAAAACGTTTAAGAAAGGCGAAAGGCAGGAGAAACCAGTGCGGCACGAGAAACCCGAGAAAAGAACCCCACTTCAGGCGCCAGCTGAAAAAGGGTTTTAAGAGAAAAGCTAGCACACCGTTGCTCAAAATTAATATCACTCTTTTAAAACGCACTAGAAAAAAAACGGTTTACCGGAAACAGTCACAAAGAACAAACACATGATTCTAACAAGTTCAAACTTGCACTGAAGCTGCATTATATGTTAACCTACCGCCCTTCCAAGTTCCGTCTCCGCAGTGTTGCTGTATCGGGCGCTACGTTGCCAGTCTCATTACTTAATTTACACACCTCGTAGATCGCCAAAGGCTTGGTTTTCGAGATATAGGGTATTCAAATGGAATTTTAAAAACAGATTTTTTAGAACAATGCATTCTAAGTGGAGGGGGGGGGGGGGGGTAAAAAGAAACCCACCAAAAAAATATAAATACAACGGCCCCGCCGGGGGCGGGGGGGCCTTTTTTTATTATTAAAAAAAAAAAAAAATATTTTATTTTTTTTTATTATTTTTTTTAAAATTAAAAAAAAAAATTTTTTTTCCCTGGCATTAAAAAAAAAAAAAAAGGGGGCGCTGTGCGAAAAAAAGGGGGGAAAAGGAAAAAGGGGGAAAATTTTTTCCCTTTAGTTTTCAAGATGATTAATTGAAATTTGGGATATCCTATTTACATAATAAGCGGCATTGTCTGACATACAAGTGATTTTTTTTCACTTCCGGTTTCGCCGGAAGTGACACTAACTTTCGATTTTTAAATGGAACACCCTGTATATTATTATATTTTTTGAATTCTGCATAATTTTCTGAATCCAACGATACCAAATAAGTGACATTTCAAACGTCAATATTTTTTACAATTATAATTTTTAGTTTTCCATTTAAGTGGGTCATGACGGTTCCGATTTATTCTAAATGTAATGCTGGAGTGGGTACTGGAACCTTCGGCTAGAAACAAAAAACGGACGTTTTCCATGAAACACCGAACTACTACACTTTTCTCGACGCGCGTTTCGCCAACCAAGTTGGCATCTTCAGGAGAAGATTAAAACTGATGTAATGCTACAAAAATCAAAATCCCGTCAAAAAATACTAAATAGTGTTATTTATGAGCAAATAAAGTTCATCAAATCATTTCTTTTAGCTGTAATTTTGTTTTACATCTTACTCAACTGTATTTATCGCACATATTAATACGACAAAGAATAAATTACTTATTAATAGTAATAATAAATGGTACTACGGTACCAATATGGTTCCATTTGAAAAAATTGAGTTCTGCTCCAAAAAACAATTTTGATGAACTTTATTTGCTCATAAATCACATAATTTAGTATTTTTGACGGGATTTTGGTTTTTGTAGCATTACATGGGTCATTTACAATAAATCGGAACTGTCATGTCCCACTTAAGAGGTAACACCACTCTAGCGACCGAAAAAAGGCCTAACTTTAAGAATTTATTTTGGGATAACAGGAAAAGGAAGAGTAATTTCTTTTTTAGAGGGCTTAATAAACATGTATTGAAGTATACAAAAAAATTGTTATTTTAATACAAAATGGCGGAGATACAGCCAATCTTCGACAGCGCCTTTTTTTTAAGTCCTTCACGGCCGAACAAATTTCTCAGAAAACTGAAGACCTAATACAAAAAAACGAACAATTTTCTTAATCTACATAGTATTAGCTAGAGAAGTACGTAGGGGTTTGTTTTTAAATCGATTTTTGTGCAAATGGTGCATTTATGAAAAAAAACTCGATTTTCGGCCAAAAAATCGGCAGTAAATTGTTTATAAAAAAAAATCTGCGAATCAAAAAACTGCTACATACTTCTAAGTAAAATGTAATTGGGAAGCTACAGTTAAAATTTCAGATCGATCCATTGAACGGTCTCCGAATAATCTTTTCCGGCCAGTTCGAAAAAAGTGGTTTCGAGAAAAACGCGTTTAAAGTTTAATGAGCACTTAAATTCTCAAAATCTCTTTTTACTTTTAATCTGCGATACCTGCTCCATACATTTGACCATCTATATTGATGTTCGCCTCCTCCTCTTCCTTTCTGGATGATTTTAAAGACAATCGGGCCTTTTTTGCTGCATCAGTAAGAGAGCGCTCAGAAAAAGAATCCGAGAGCGCGAAATTTCGGAAATGACGCGCTCAGAGTGAGTGTGGAAAAATTGAAAATAAAACCTGTTAAATTTTTTTTTTTCGCTATGGGACCAATTGTATATCATTTTTATGACCCTAAAGTACAATTTAAGCCAAAAAAAAATCGATTTTTTCAAAATCCTACAGTGGTGTTACCCCTTAAATGAAAAACTAAAAATTATACTTGTCAAAAAATATTGACGTTTGAAATGTCACTTATTGGTATCGTTGGAATCAGAAAATTATGCAGAAATCAAAAAATGCAATAATATACAGGGTATTCCATTTAAAAATCGAAAGTTAGTATCACTTCCGGCGAAACCAAAAGTGGAAAAAAAATCACTTGTATGTTAGACAGTGCTGCCCAAATTTCAATCAATTATCTTGAAAAATACAGGGTTTGTTCGGAAAGTAATGTCAGTGAATTTTTTTCCCGAGACTGTACGCGCCAGCCCGCGCTTTACGTGCTGGGATTATGGTGGGGGGATCTGGCAATAAGATCCAACAAGCGTCAGTTGGCTACCGGTTGTTGTAGCGGTCGCATCACTCGTTCTTTGAGAGTCGTTTCAGTGACCCGGTGCAAGAAAAATGCAACGCTCACTTGAGCAACGGATGGCGATCAAGTTTTGTGTGAAACTGGAGAAGAGTGCTGCGGAAACCATTCCAATGTTGAAGAAGGCTTTCGGCGTCGATTGTCTTTCGGACAGGCAAATTTTCCGGTGGCACAAGGCCTTCGCAGAAGGTCGGGAAGATGTCAACGACGAGAACCGCGCTGGACGGCCATCAACCTCCAGTTCCGACGACAATGTGAAACGTGTGCGTGACTTGTTGAACACTGACCGTCGTCTAAGTGTCCGTTTAATTTCCGAAACATTAGACATTACGAAAACCATTATTCACGAAATTGTATTGGAGTCTTTAGGAATGAGGAAGGTGTGCGCGAAGCTCGTGCCAAAAGTGCTAACGTACGATCAAAAAGCGAGGCGCGTCGAAACCTGCCAAGAACTTTTGAACACCTGCGAAGACAACCCCGCTTTCCTTGATTACGTCATTACCGTGGACGAAAGTTGGGTCTTTGAATACGATCCGGAGACGAAGATGCAAAGTGCGGAATTGCACACGTCGAACTCCCCTCGCCCCAAGAAGGTTAGGATGTCCAGGTCAAAGACAATGCTGATTGTCTTTTTTGATTGCCGGGGATTGGTCCATCATGAGTTCATTCCTCATGGGACAACCGTAACCGGAAAGTTTTACGTCGAGGTGCTGAAGCGGCTGAAACGCAGGGTGAATCGCGTTCGCCCAGACATCTCAAAATCCTGGAAGCTTCACCACGACAATGCGCCTTCGCACACCTGCTTCCTCGTGGCTGATTACCTCGTCAAGGCAGGCATCACCGTTGTTCCCCAGACTCCCTACAGCCCCGATGTGCCCCCCCCCCCCCAGACTTTTTTCTGTTTCTGCGCCTCAAGACCCCAATGAAAGGACACCATTTTGGGTCGGAGAAAAACATTCAGAAGGCTTGCACCGACGCTTTAAAGGAGATTCCGGAAAACGACTACCGTGCAGGTTTTGATGCGTGGAAGACGCGCTGGAACCGATGTGTGGACGCAGGAGGAATATATTTTGAAAGTTTCTAAAGATTTGTACACATAGAACCAATAAAAACCATTTTTAAAAGCTCACTGACATTACTTTCCGGACAAACCCTGTAAAGGAGAAAAGGGGGTGTACCATGATCCTGTTACACCCGGTATGTACATTATAATTTAATAAATGTGTATATATACGTTTTTCCACACTAAATTCTACTACACTAAATTCAAACTAAATTTACTGAATTCAAAGAAAATATCTTTCCTGTACGGTGCGAATCAAAATCGAACGATTCAGAAGGCAATTTATCTTGAGAGGTGAACCATTTAATTTCAGAGAACCCCTGTCCTGCAGTTGCGACTCCCAAGAGCTGTGGGAATGGTTGAGGGACCACCAGAAGCTCGTCGAGAGAACCAACACCCTAGAATTAAGGTGCGAACACCCTCCGGAACTGAGGGGCCGCGTATTCCTAGATTTGGACCCGGAGCAGTTCTGTGATCAACCCATGGTCGTCAAGCTGGGCATCCAGGACATACAGCCGTACTCCGTGCTGGTCTCTGGCAGAGCCGCAACCATTCCGGCCTTCACGGGTATCAAGTAGCTTACTACTCGATAGACACTGTAGACGAGGTAAGTTCGCATCAAGTACCTACATTACTCCAAAAAATTAAGGGAACAAAAAAAATTATTAATATTTGAAAGGCTATATCTCAGTGTAAAATGAACGTATCTAGATTTAAAAAAAAATAAATGTTGGAGCTTCAGTTTTGTAGTTTTGAGATCTTTTGAAAAAAAATTGTAACCTATTTTGTTGTTCTATTTGTTTGCCAATGGACTTAAATTAAAACAATGCGTGGGCCGAACAACTTGTTTATTCAGTTTCAATTTACTGGTGTTATTTTTTTTTAGGTCAGTTGTCTCTGAGATATCTGACTCTTAATGTTTTTTACAACTCTTTCTTACAACTAACTTAGTGTTACTTAAAGAATTTTACCTTTAAACCGACGAAATTTTAGAATCTCACTTGCCAAAAACAGGTATTCTGGGAACAGGTATTTTATACAGGTATCCCTTTGTAAGGTAGCCCTTCGACATAGAGAAAAAGTCTAACCATTTCGGCATGCAGAGCTAGGTCATAATTTTTTGTTCTTCATAACTTTTTTTCATAATATTTGCTTCGTAACGCTAAAGTTGTAACGATATCACAAGTTAATTTCTAGTTCAGTACTCTATGGTTGTGACGATGTCATTGTGTGATGTTCATTATTGTATTATGATGTATTTTCTGTAAAGTATCACTCTATATTAATAGTGACCGATAACAGAGTCCGACTCTGTTGCAACTCGTCCGATTCATGTCTCTATCCTTGTGACAGTAAAACCTCTTGCCAAATTTAGTAAATACTAATATATGAGATGTTATCAATAATATATTTCAATTTTTAGCTTTAACACCCTGTATTTTGGAAAGGAAAACATAAATACTCTAGGCATAAAAAAGTTACAACGGTTTTTATGTGCTCAGAATGTCGCAGAAGGCGCCCTCTACAGTTTACATCAAAATTATTGACAAATTAAAATTCATATCCCCAAAACATCAAATTTTATGAAAACATTTTGTTTTTTAACGAAATTATTTATGAAAAACGAAAATAAATTTATAACTTTGTATGTTTGCTTTAATCACAATATTTTTACCCAAAGAGTCAACAGTTTTGTTGTGGCCCTTTAATTATGAGACACCCCGTATACCCCCTGATTTATTTTCCCTTAGAAGGGAAATTTTTTATTAACCGTGTTTTTTCTACAAATAAAAAAAAAACTTATTTTGTTAAAAATAAAGTTTCGTGCCAGTAACAAAAAAACTCTAATTAAATAATTATAACACACCCGCTACAATGGTCACGTAAAGTCCCTGCGTTATCCTAATGTAGGGCATGGGAATTAATGTTATGAACGGAGTGAGTTGCATGCACTGGCAAATATAAGTTCATTATTATTCATTTTGTTGTACACGACAATGTTTTACGGTCATAATGTATAGTTCTCTTTAAATTTATAAAGTAGGTACATTACGTAATTAGTCGTGACAACAGAAATAAATAAATAGGCGAAAATTTTATACAGACCTATGTTATATGAGTATAATTTTATTTACATTAAGAAATAAAATATGTACAAACAAACAAGAAACAGTAAAATAATTTAACGTTGATGAAATTTATAAATATACGAGGTGTATAAATTTAGTAATGAGACTGGCAACGTAGCGCGCGATCTAGCAACACTGAGGAGACGGTACTTGGAAGGCCGCTAGGTTAACATGTAATGTACCTTCAGAGCAAGTTTCAACTTGTTAGAGTCATTTGTTTGCTCTTTGTGACTGTTTTCGAAAACCGTTTTTTTCTAGTGCGTTTTAAAATTGAGTGACATTAATTTTGAGCAACGGTGTGCTACCAGGTTTTGCTTCATACTTGGACACAGCGCAGCGGATACTTTTGCGAAATTTCAATACGCCTACGGAGACAGTGTTTTTTTCAAAAGCCCAGATTTTCGGTGGGTTAAGGCATTCTCAGAAGGAAGAGTCGATTGAAGATGAACCACGCAGCGGAAGGCCTTTATCTTCAAGAACCAATGAAAATGTCGATAGAATATGGTATCTTCCAAAAAACCTTTCGCAGGAACAAAAGGACACCGGGAGAGAAAGGTGGCTTGACTTTTTTGGAATCTATTGAAAATGGTCCCCATTTTATGGAACGTGTCATTACTGGTGATGAGATTTGGGTGTTTGAGTACGACCCGGAAACCAAGCGCCAAAGCATGGAATGGCACACTTCAAGCTCACCAAGACCCAAAAAAAAACAAGAATATGGAAGTCGAAGATCAAATGCCTGCTGATTTGCTCTTTTGATAGCCAGGGAAATGTCCACAAAGCGTTCGTACCTCCATGCCAAACACTAAATCAACATTTTTACAGAGAGGTTCTTGAAAAACTTCGAAACAGGGTCATGCATGTGGGACCGACCAAACATCAAGAACAACTAGATGTTGCATTATGACAATGTGGCTTGTCACACAGCCATTTCAGTAAACGAGTTTTTAGCCAGTAAAAACATTCATGTGGCTCTTCAGCCTCCTTATTCGAGTCATCTTGCTATTTTCCCCGAGCATCTAGGTCTTTTGGGACCATAGAAAATTCAAATGAACCGACCAGCTGAGGGGGCTATTCCAGTTATGTTGCACTGCTAGAGGAATGGAAGAACGTCTCGTTTGAATATTTGTTATTATTCGGTTATAAGAACATTTATTAGTCAATACAAATTCTGTTTATAATTATTATTGGCTTTAAGAATGATTGCAGATACTGGACATGGTTTGTATGCTATTAAAAAAAATCGTATTTCTCTAAATATGTATAAGACGTTTTTCATTACACATTATGTACATACTCTTTCACTTACCACAATGCATTTAAATTCTTATCCATTGCCAAATGGATAATTAACAACTACTGTCAGCACAATACACAAGTATATTATACACTCAAAATCACACAAAATTACTTTGATATTAAACCTGTCAGAATAAACTAATTTTCTACCACTATGCTAAAACTACATTAATTCGCAACGTCAGCAGTTTTATATTGAAATTCCAGTACATTTCTCCAGCTGCTGTAGAGTTTCCGAATCCAATTTCGGAACGCAAAATCAGTATTGATTTTCAGCAGATTGCGTATACTCGAATAGTCTATAATAAATTAGTAATGATAGTAATGATAGTTCAAACGCAACCAATATTGCCGGTTCCATCCAGTATTTTGCTGGATGGAATCCACTACCGAAATACTTCTCAAGGATCGATTAATTAGTACGACTATCAAAAAGCGTAGTAATTCGTAATATCAGCTACAACTAAAGTGTATGTAGGTATTTTTTACTAATGTTTAATTCATAATGATAAAGATCGAGTTACCCAGGTATAGTTTTAATTCATTTATATATCGATTCCATAAAACACTTTTAATTAATCAAAAGAGTAAATATCTAGAATTTATGAGACGAACAGTTTATTGGTACTGTCTAAACCCTGTATTAGTCGCAGCTGAAGCATCAATGTGGCTTTCAAGACTATACGAGGTGAGTAAATGAAGTAATAAGACTATTTTTGTATTCGAATAGAATCACAAAACTGGACATTTTCCACGAAACACCGAACTATTACACTTTTCTCGACGCGCGTTTCGCCAACCAAGTTGGCATCTTCAGGAGAAGATTAAAACTGAACTGTTTAAAAAAAAGTTTTAATATTCTCCTGAAGATGCCAACTTGGTTGGCGAAACACGCGTCGAGAAAAGTGTAATAGTTCGGTGTTTCGTGGAAAACGTCCAGTTTTGTGTTTCTACGCCGAAGATTCCAGTACCCACTCTAGGATTCGAATAGAATTACAATTCAGTACTGACTCCTTCAAAATAACTTCCTTGGGAAGCCACACCGCGCTGGAGATGGTTCTTCCATTCCTCATAGTAGTGCTGGAACTCATATACTGGAATAGCCTTCAGCTGGTCGGTTACAGCCGTTTGAATGTTTTCTATGGTCCCAAAATAACGTCGCTTGAAGTGATTTTCAATCTCGGGGATAGAAAAAAAGTCACAAGGACTCAAGTCCGGCGAATAAGGAGGTTGAGGAGCCCCAGGAATGTTTATACTGGCTAAAAATTCGTTTACTGAAATAGCTGTGTAACAGGGCGCATTGTCATGATGCAACATCCGGTTATTTTTTATGTTTGATCTCACACGCATGACCCTTTTCCGAAATTTTTCAGGAACCTCTCTGTAAAAGTGTTGACTTACTCTTTGGCCTGGAGGCTCACTCTTTGTGGACGATTCCCTGGCTATTAAAAGAAAGCAGATCAACATGCATTTGATCTTCGACTTGCTCATTCTTGCTTTTTGGGTCTTGGAGAGCTTGAACCATATTTCTGCGCAGATTTTTCTCATCCCCAATTCGTTAATCAAAATCTGATGAACAGTGGTGTGATTCAAATTTAACTCTTCCTCGATCATTCTTGTCGTCAACCAACGATCTGGACGCACAGGATCCCGTATTCTAACGACATTTTCATCGGTTATTGAAGGCCTTCCACTGCGTGGTTCATCTTCAATCAACTCTCTTCCTTCTGAGAATGCCTTAAACCACCGAAAACCTGGGCTTTTGAAAAAAACACTGTCTCTGTAGGCGTCAAAATTAGTGTCACTCTTTTTTTAAAAAGCACTAGAAAAAAAAACGGTTTACGAAAACAGTCACAAAGAACAAACAAATGACTCTAACAAGGTCAAACTTGTACTGAATGTGCATTACATGTTAACCTACCGCCCTTCCAAAATCCCGTATTCGCAGTGTTGCTAAATCCGGCGCTACGTTGCTAGTCTCTTTACTTAATTTACACACCTCGTATAATTCTAATACCGCAGAGTCGGCGACAGGAATTACAAGAAACGTGTCCTGAAGTTCTTGCAAGTCGACATCAACGAGACAAAACTTTTCATGTGACATTGAGATAAAGCACGGAATCGTATGCGGTTATAGCGAAAAGCCAAAAGTTAATGCTGTCTCAACGTATTGTATTACTTGTTCATAGTTTCTCTAAAAGGGTGGATAATACGAACTTCCTAGCTGTATGGGATAACATTTTATGTTAGGTATGGTATAACCAGGGTCCAACAAAATTACGACGATTTTAAAGTAGACGGATCACATATTTTAAGTATTCCTTGCAATCGTCGATATAGATATACATAGTTGGTAGTCGCCGAGACTTTGAGACATCAAAGAAAAACATTAAAAGTAAAATACAAATTTTAAGTAGGACTACCATGCTATGAATTAGTGCTATAATTACATGGTGCTAAAATCCCACGAAATATAATTTTAACAATCTATATATTTTAAAATTCATTTGGTTGGTGCATAAATATACAGGTACAAAAAAGTGCAAGAAAATTTGGTATTATAATATGTGTTTTAATGACAGGGAAAATTAGTAGGAAAAGCCTTATAGGATATAAAAAACTTGAAGATTTTCTCAAAAACATCATTCTCTTATAAATATTGCAGTAAATAAATATTGCAGTATTTTTTACATAAATTACGAATAACACACGTTTTCAGTATTATAGCATTACCCTCTTGGTAGGATTACGCTTTCTAGATGATTTTAAAAGTTCGTTGTTTTTTACTTTTTGTGAAATAAAATTAACCTTAGAAAGATTTATGTTTAGGCCTAACGCTACACGCTAAAACAATATACTGGACAGCAGTTTTAATTAATAGTTTAAGTTTAAATTTAAATTACTTTTCTAACAGCTATTAAAAAGTAGCAATGGATCATTATTGTCTCTTTTTTTTTTCAAAATAGCGTATGCTACTAACTCCTGGCAGCAGCTGTCTAACTGTTTTAGCATTTCGCAAACGGAAGTCTGACAATTATAACGCTTTGATTGTTCTTAAAATAACAGTTTTTCAATGCAAATCAAATCGTTCATGCACGGAGGATTTTTCTCAAGACCGTTGTAATCATGCTGAGGGGCATAACCGAATTACCGAATTATGCAGTACTCAAGTGATTTCAAAAACAGGATGATCATTCATAACAGGATAACCGATACTTGCTGCGATGAATGCACGAAATGTGCCGAGTGCTGGAGATTATTCATTTATTTAACAATTGTATTTGTGCCTAAAACTACTATACGTCCAGGTGCCAAAAATCTTGGTCTGGGAATATTTCAAAAAAATTCAAAAGGTCAAAGTACTACCTGTACATTAGGCAAGAAAATAATTAAATATCATGGTAGTACAAAATAAAAACAACATTTGCTCAGGATTCATCCAATCCAGACAAATCGAGACCAACTCCGACTGGTTATAAAGAATATTATGTAGCTGTTCCATCTTTAAGTACCAGCGTGGTTACAGTTACGAGGAACACAGAGTCGACAGTATCTGAATCTGAAACCTAGGACCATCTGGCGCAAATTTGTGTCAAGAACAAAATACAAACGAAAAAAGCACCACCATGTAAGCAACAAACTTTTGGCACTAAAAACTGAAATGAACTCGGGAAGTTTTGAAACTTTGCGGGTGCGTAGGTTTTGGGGTCCATATCTAAAATTCATAAAACGCACAATTCTAGACTTACCGCCGGAGCCGCCATCTAGCCAAGATGGCCGCCAAAAACGTTTTTTTGCTATTCTTTCCAAAACTATATGCGTTTTTCGAAAAAATATGTAGAGAACAAAATTAAAGAGGAGGAAATTGTATACAAAAAAATATCCTTAGCATATTTTCGCTAAAATTAACTGTTTAGGCAGAAAAGTCGTCGTAAAGTTTAACATTTTGCGTAAGTTTTATATAGAGGCGATTTTCCGAAATCAAATCTGTAGTAGGGTTCCACAAAACTATTTTTTCAAGGCTTTATACAATTTTGTCATGAAACAGTGGCGTATATTTTATCCAATTAAATAATTAATCAATTAATTCATTAATTAACTCATGTAATCTATGATCAATTAATTTTAACTATTAAAAATGTTTGAAATGAATGAAATGAATGAAAGTAAACTTGTTTCCACACCACCCATGGAGTAAAATACACGGCGCTTTTTTTTAACATGGTTTCCCCTGTAGGCCTAATCTACTTATTAAATAAAATTACGTTTTCTATCTGCAAAGGCCCGACGGACCTGGTTCGTTAATATCAATGCTTTCAACGGTGAATATGTTTGTCTCTATTTCGGGATCAAATATCGGTTTCTTTTAATTCGTCGAATTCTCCTTCTTCAGTTGACAAACAAATATCGAGCGGCAAGTCCAAGTCATCTTCATCAGATTCGTCCAGCGTCAGTTGAGTGACATTTTCGCAGGTCTTTCCGTTGCAGACACCGCAAATCATGGAGCATTTTAATCCTGCTTTTCTGCATCCGCAGGCTCTACCACAACTCTTGCACTTACATGGCAAAAATACAAGTAGTGCTTTGGGAGCAGGATCCTTCAAAGTGGTTACTGGGGTGATACCAGTTCGGGTTTTCTTCCAACCCCATTCTTCAGCTTCTTTTGAACAGCCATACCATTGTCTGGAGGGGGTTTGTTGATATCCAAGTAGGCGCAACGGCAATTGCACACAGGCTAGGAATGTGCGGGTTAGTCAGGGAGCTGAAAATATAACGACAGCTCAATTGAATAGCGTTTTATCATAAAAGAAAAATCGCATATTAGATAGGTAAAAGCAGTTTTGGGAAGTTAAGTATGTGGTCATTTAATCAGCTCTTGAGCCTAAACCGTTAACTTTAACGAAAATATGATGAGCACAAATTTTGTATGAAATTTCCTCCTCTTTAATTTTGCTTTTGACATATTTTTTCTAAAAATGCATACCTTTGGAGAGAATTGCAAAAAAACAGTTTTTGGCGGCAATTTTGGCAAGATGGCGGCGCCGACGGCAAGTTTCGAATTGTACATTTTGTGAATTTTAGATCTACATACCCAAACCTACAAACCTGCCAAATTCCAAAACTTCCCGAGTTATTTCCAGGTAAGCCCTTCTTGTGATCTCCAATGACTGGCCTACTAACCTAAAAGTACAAAAAAACGTTTTTGACATTGTTTGTAGCTGAGGATTTTTTCTCAAAAAATTATGTATGGGATATTAAAGTACAAATTTTCACCTTTAAAATGCCGTTGAGTTTTCTCAAATATCTTTTTTCTTCGCCGACCTATTGCAATTTAAATAATGACCATAAGGTTTTCGTACTAATTAAATGTATTGGAAAATATATGAACAGACAATTTTCAAAATTCGATATCTCGGCGAAAAAAAAAAATATTTGAGCAAACTCTACGGCATTTTAAAGAGGAAGATTTGTACTTTAAGAGCCCACACATGGTTTTTCGAGAAAAAAAATCGCAAAAGCTACATCACCTCAAATAAGTATAATAAACCGTGTTTTTTTTGCACTTTTAGATGAGGATATCTCAAGATCCTGACGTAGCAACACATATGAGGAGAGGTTTTTCGATTTGTTATAAAATATTTTTTTTTTCAAAAAGTTATGGCCATTTTAATTTTGGGAAACAAAATGTTGTTTTTTCCAAAAAAAAAATTTGGGAAAAAAACCGCCACTGCCTGAGCCTAATTTCAGCTGGTGGCGGGGATGACATATCAAGCCATCACTATCTGCAGCAGGAATGGGTGAATGTTTCCCAGTGTTTACGCTGAGAAATGTGTCTATAAAGTCGGCGAAATAATAAATAAGTTTATTGAAAAGACAAAACAGTACAAGTACAGTATCCCTTTTTCAAAAAGGAATGTGCGTCAACGTGGTTGATTTACAACACCTCCACGAATTCTTACATAAAAATAAAACTAAATTAGCTATGATTTATATAATATGTTATATTACAAATGGTTATGAAATAATAATAATAGAAAAACAAATGATTAATTATTAGATATATTAGAACATACGATATATTCCAACAGCAATATATTCCAGATTTTAAGAAGGTATATCATATTTTAACCCTTTAACGCCCAAGTGCACTGTCAAGAGATATGAACTTAGAGGCTCATATTACTGATAGAAAAAATAAGAAAAAATAACTAAAACCATGTATTCCCATGTTTTCGAGGTCGCTCTTTCGAATATAATCGTTAAAATTCGCAAATAAAATTGCAATTTATTTTATTTTCAAAAACCTTCAATTTTCAACAAAAACTATTAAAAACGCGATTTTTTCAAGATTCTTTTTTTTAATCGCAATTTCAGCTGTTATCGTCCTTTATACCACTCAAAAACAAATAGTGCACTCGAGACGTGTACTTGAAGGAAACGCAATGAGAACAATTTAATTTTCTCATTTTTGAGGTTACAATAACTAGATATGGCTTGGGGTTTTCGGGGCGCTAATCACGATCCTGATGTCAGAATTTCAAAATTCAGGATGATATGAGATGGCGACCATTTTGAGGCAAATTTCGAAATCCTGAATTTTGAAATTCTGACATGGGGATCGTGATTAGCGACCCCGAAAACCCCTGGTTTACAAAGTTTGAGGAAAAAATAATCGAAAAATTTGAAATTTGATTCGGGACGGTGGCCAAATTGGATCCGCCATCTTGAATTTTAAAATTCTAACATCAGGATCGTGATCAGCGACCCCAAAAACCCCGAAAGTACTAATAATTTTTCAAAATTCTTCTTTTGCGTCAATGATCCCACAACTGGTAAAAAACGAGAAATATCATCCTTTGAATTTTGCCATATCTAGTTATTGTAACCTCAAAAATGAGAAAATTAAATTGTTCTCATTGCGTTTCCT
Source organism: Aromia moschata (assembly GCA_029963805.1). Taxonomy (NCBI): domain Eukaryota; kingdom Metazoa; phylum Arthropoda; class Insecta; order Coleoptera; family Cerambycidae; genus Aromia; species Aromia moschata. The sequence goes on along the minus strand of JAPWTK010000527.1, from coordinate 257,599 downwards.
TCAAGTACACGTCTCGAGTGCACGTTTCTATTTGTTTTTGAGTGGTATAAAGCAAGGGCGTTCGGATCGCAAGGGGGGGGAGGCGATCGCCCCGATCGCCCCCCCCCCCCCCCCCCCAAAGGGTCAAGTAAAGGGTCAACCAAAATACTCGGGGAATGCGGTTGCCGTTGCCTCAGTGACCTTTTTGTTTTTTTGGCTTTTTTGTTTAATCTGCAGCGATCGCCCCCCCGCCCCAAAGGGTCAAATAAAAACCAAAATACTCCGGGGATTACGGTTGTCGTTGCCTCTACTGACCTTTTTTTTTTTTGGCTTTTTTGCCAATCTGCATTGGGCGATTGGCAAACCCCCAAACATAAATACTGGCTACGCCCCTGGTATAAAGGACGATAACATAGCTGAAATTGCGATTTAAAAAAAAGAATCTTGAAAAAATCCCGTTTTTTAATAGTTTTGGTTAAAAATTGAAGCTTACATCAATCTCTTTGCGAATTTTAATGATTCCATTCGAAAGAGCGACCTCCAAAACATGGGAATACATGGTTTTAGTTATTTTTTCTTTATTTTTTTAGTCTTTCTTTTATTTCTTTATTTTATCAGTAATATGAGCCTCTAAGTTCATGTCTCTTGACAGTGCACTTGGGCGTTAAAGGGTTAATTTATGTTTTACTCCTACCAGTGACAAATATGCTTGGTGTCAGTGGCGGTGCGTGATATTTCAGTTAGCCATATCTTGAAAACGACGCATGGGACCCACTTCACTTTTTAGGTGATGACTATACACCTCTTACAGAAAGGATTTATAGTGAAAAAACCATCAGCAAAGTTTGCGAAAAATTTTCAAAAACACTGGAGCACTCCCTGGGTCCTCAGTAACGCTCTGTGGAATATTTCAGTATATTTTTTTTTCATAATCTAGAAACAAATATAAGGAGACGTTTTTCGATTTGTTACCAAAATATTTTGTTTCAAAAAGTTATGGTCATTTTAATTTTGGGAAACAAAATGTTCCTATAAAATTAACTTTAAAATGACCATAACTTTTTTGGAAAAAAAAATATTTTGCAACAAATCGAAAAACGTCTTATATTTGTTTCTAGATTATGAAAAAAAAATATACTGCAACTATCCCACAGAGCGTTACTGAGAACCCAGGGGTGCTCCAGTGTTTCCGAAAATTTTTTCGCAAACTTTGCTGACGGTTTTTTCACTATAAATCCATTCTGTAAGAGGTGTATAGTCATCACCTAAAAAGTGAAGTGGGTCCCATGCGTCGTTTTCAAGACATGGCTAACTGAAATATCACGCACCGCCACTGCTTGGTGTACCTCGATTCACGCCGCCCTCCTTCGTTTCAGATCCGCGGCAAGATGCTGGACCGCTCGTCGCGCTCCACGAAGCTCTCCAAGCTGTTCCCCGGCACGAGGTACCTGGTGTGCGTGCTCGCCCTGGGCAACTGGGCATCGCAGCGCCGCGGCGCCGAGACGGCCGAGTCTCGCCTGGCCGTCCACCGGCCGGACAACGACACGGCGACGCGCGACGACCTCGAGGTCTTCAACGACGCCATGCTGCCCCTCCTGGTGGACTCGCCCACCAGCCGGTGCGCCGAGGTGAGCACGCTGGGCGCCCCCGACGGCATGCACGTGGGGCTCGGCATCCTGCCCGACCACTCGCTGGGCGTGCAGTCGATCCTGACGCGGCGCCTCGGCCTCATCATCGGCTGCTGCATGGGCTTCGTAGTGTTCGTCGTGCTCGTCTCCGTGCTGGGCTACCTCAAGGTGAAGAAGCAGCGGCAGGCCGTGAAGCGGGACCAGCCGATACCGCCCGAGTACCTGTCGTACCGGCACTTCTCCATACAGAGCGGGGAGGCGGGCGCGCACGGCGGAGGCGGCCACCCGCACTTCATCTCCAGCAGCGTCAACACCACGATCTTGAACTGAGCGAGCGCCACGGTGAGCGAGAGAGACTAACTGAGCAGCGTCTCTGCGTTATAGCTAATTGGTTGCGCGACGACATGAAATTTTTTTTGTCTCTTTGTGTACTACAATCTGTCGCCTATTCTGGGACATTGAATAGTAGGTTTATTGGGGTCTGTCATGACATGCTCGGTATGTGACCTATGTCACATCCTACTTTATATTACAAGGATTTAAATAAATCCAGGGCCATTTTCTGTTTCAGTCTATGAGTCGTCTGGGTTTCCTCCATTAAGGCTTTTGCTAAGCGGTTTGAGTGGTTTAAGATCCTCTCCTTATATGTCTTTGTGTGTCGCGTAATTTCTTGTCTGACTGTATTAACTTGTAGATCATGATGCGACTGTTCATTTGTGACGTACCAAGGAGCGTTGGTTACCATCCTCAACATTTTGTTCTGAAATCTCTGTAGTATTTCGATGTTGGAATGAGGCTGTTCCCCATAATTGGATACCATAGGTCCAGATTGGTTTACGTATAGCCTTGTACAGGAGAAGTTTATTGCTCAGCGACAACTGTGACCGGCGACCTATTAACCAGTATAATTTCCGTATTTGCAGTCCCAATTGTTTACGCTTGGTGAAGATATGTTTTTGCCATGTAAGCCGCTTGTCCAGGTGCAAACCTAAGTATTTCACATGATCTGTTTGGGGAATCTCGAGGTTGTTAAGCTTTACTGGTGGGCAGGTACCTCTTTTCAAGGTGAAGGTAACATTAGCTGATTTAGTTTCGTTTGCCTTGATTCGCCACTTCCTGAGCCAACACGAAATATCATTTAGTCCGACTTGTAGAATTTTTGACGCCTCTGTAGGATCCTGGTGGGAAGCCAATATCGCAGTATCATCAGCAAAGGTGCCAGTAGTAATACTATCTGAGGTTGGTAGGTCGGAGGTGTATATCAGGTAGAGTAGCGGGCCCAGCACACTGCCTTGTGGGACTCCTGCATTAATACTACAAAGGCCTGACAGTGCCTCACCGTTTTGAACAAAAAAGTATCTATTCTCTATGAATGATTTGAGTACTTCATAGGCGTAGTTCGGGAAAAAAGAATCCTTCATGCCAAAAGAGTATGGCATGAAGGATTATTGTTTAAAAAAAAATGAAATTTTAGGGTGGAAACGAGACGGCTTGCCATCAGTGGCGGCTCGTCAGGGGAGGCAGGGGAGCCCCTGTGAAAATTAAAAATAAGTTTTTTTTTATAAACTTACCTACCTATAAAACTTTAATTTCATTTTTTAAATTCATATATCCGGTAAAGAGTTAATTTCTAAAAATAAAAATATTAATAAACATGTCAAAGGAGTTCCTGCACTATTATTTGCAACATATCAGCAGCCCTCATAAACGACCCAGCGCCTAGTCTATCGCCGTGGTGGCAAGCCTCCGATGCCAATGTTTTCACATATTTATACGGCTTCGCGCTGCGCGATCCTACGTTGCTAACATGCGTTGCTAACAAATTTAACCCTTAACTCCAGTGGCATTAAAGATTATTAAAAAAACTGCATAGCGTAGGCAAACACGCCCACCTCTCACACGTGACAGCGCAGAAAGTGAGTAATTTATTTTCATGAACCTAACAACCTAGCCTACAAAATTGAATATATTTTATTGTTTTGTGTTTTAGAAATTTTCGTTGGAAAGTGCCGTTATTATTGCCGTTTTTTTTTACTGTTTTGAGTGGAGTGGTAATAATTATTGAAAGTGTACAATATTACTTACGTGAGTCATTATTTGAATGTTGTATTTAATTAACTATACAAAATTATAATGAAGGTAACTGGCGAGTGTACTTGTAGCAGTTTATTTCATAAAAATAACAATACGAGTTGTCATGACACTCAAATAAATATTCGAAACTGCAATGACACTGTTGAGTATCATATAAAGTACAAATTTAGTCGCCCGTCTTATGAGGATAAATTATTTGTTAAAGATTTAAGAGTACCACTGCCAAATCTAAGTAAAACTTTAATTAATCAGGGCAAGCCGGCTCGCAGTTTTGTTAATACGTGCTATGATAAATGCAAATGGCGAAGCGGTTCTTTAACTTTAAATAAATTGTTGTGTTTGCCGTGTGTATTATTTTCAAATCATGGAGAAAGTCTGGAATTGATAAAATCTTAAAACTTTATCTTGTTCAATTGTCACATTCAAAAAATCAGGAATATATTAGTTGTGTTTGTAAATTACATCTTTTAGGCAAACAAAATATTATGAATGTGATCAATTCAGCCCGTCAAATCTAAATTGACGCAGTCCTGGCAAAAATCCGTATTTTATTTCACTGCGTCTTTTAATTGTAAAATAATTTGACGGAAACTACACCCTCCCAATGGTTTTGCTGAACCAATAAAATATAGTAGGTACATTATGTTAGACAAATGTACTTAATATATTTTATTGTCCAAGTAGAGGTACTTCTCCCAACTATGCGGCATATTACTAACAATGTTTACCATTACAAAAATTTAGGAAACAAATTTTTTTTACAAAATATGTTTGCCTCCCCAAAAAAAGTCACGAGCCGCCACTGCTTGCCATAACCTAAAGTTACACCGAAAAATACAGTAAATTAACACGATAGGTTAACACTTTTCATTAATGGGGATAGCCACTGTGACGGCCGAAAAAGTAAGCGGTTCGGGAATTTTTTTCACCGGGATAATTAAGGAACATGGGGATGGATCGGGTTTTTTTTATTTTATTAAGTCTATATTCAATTTAGTTTATTTATTGAAAAATATTAAATAGTTGAAAAGTAATGAGCCTGTGGAGTTTTAAAAACAATTCTCCCTCCACGGTTGCATCGATTTTTTCGAAAAAAAAGGTTATCTGCAAAAAAAATCAAATTGCATTAGAATCGGTCTGAATGTAGTTAGTTATCGTTGTACTTAACCGATTCCTTTTATTTTGATTTTTCACAAAAATGCGACCGATTAATTTTTTTATATCACGATATTTCACAGATCCGACAAAGTCGGCAACTATATAATGCCCTTCCCAAAGCACTATAATCGTGAATCTCAGAGACCATTTGGCAGTTGCCGACTTTGTCGGACCTCCGAAATATGTCTGGTCCCATCAAAATGTACTAAAGACGATACCATGGAGGTAACGCCACAGTATGCTCTCCTCATCAGGTCATAACCGACAAGCTCGTTCTTCGTTACTCGGCGTTAAATATGTCACACTGAGGAAATCTAATAAGATCGAAATCTGGATCTGTGAGTTTTGACGTGCCAATGACAAAGAACGCGGAGTCTTTCTCACTTCATTATTAAGGAAAGTTAAGTTTAAGCAGACTACACACGGGACAAATACTCACGTTTGTCTAAAAAAAGAGCCATAAGGCATATGAAAAATCTAAATTTATATGGTTTGTTATCGACATTTTTTGTGACAAATTACCGTTGTTACTTTTCCATGTTAATTCTTCATGGTGTTTTTACGTTTGTACATATATTTTACGTCTCTAGAATTAAATAATTTACAGTACAGGGTATTATTGAACATCTAGGGTAACAAAATATTGTTTAATACTCCAATATCGAATATAATGAGACTAATACCATTGCTTTAAATTCAACTTCAATATCAATACAAGCAATAAATAATAATAATAAGCTCTACTAGTACTAGTATAATAATAAACTAGAAGTTTGTTCCAACAGAAAATGCACAGGAGTTGAAAACGTGATTCAGAACTGCTTAGAATCTACACGCGAACTTATAATACTAGATTCGATTTGTGACCGGTTGAGAATTTTGTTCGATAATCCCAACCTATAAAATCTCAAAACAAACCTGTTAGAAATCATTTGACTTTTTATTCTATAATATCTTTAAACTGGAGAAATGGAATTATTATAAGGTAGCTATATCGTTATCATCTTCTATTACTGATATAATTTACAACTAGAACAAATAAGTGAGGTTAGATAGCACTTTAAACTGATTCAGAATTAAAAATTCTTGTAAAATCCTGGATCTTTAAGAACGATTCAGAACCGGTTCGTAACAGAATTCACTTGATCTTGGAAACTGTACTATTAGTTCTGAATTTCTGAATCGACTTTCGATTGCGCAAACTCAGTAAAGTTCTGAGCGGTTCTGAACTATTGTTGGAACAAAGCTTAGATTTACTGGACAATCGTTAGGTAATAATAATCAATTAAATTATGGTATTGTCACCTGTTTGTTTTTTACATGTTCTCCATATTATCCCGAAAGTTAGCAAAATATTTCAAAGACTCTCTTAGTCTTAGTCTTTGAAATATTTTATATCTCTGAAATAAACATTTAAATGTAAAATATATACGATATGATAATGACGTTCTTATCTCAAAGATTTTTTTCTAACTATAAATAATTTGTGTACAGAATCCAAGTTTTTTTTAGACTGACTTTGCGCGTTCCATTTCTTACAGCAATTTACATTTTATATATAAAATGTATTTCATGTTATAGCAAAAAAAAAGACAATCAGTGAGATAGTAACTGGTACATACGAGTATGACATGAATGTGTAAAACGTGAATATATTAAGTAGTACGTTCTTTTTACTTAAAACTAATTATTTGATTTTAAACAAATATACGGATGATTAATGCACATTTAAATATTTACCAAAATTTACATTTCGATTGATTGTTCATCCCTAGGATAAACAAATACAATCTAAAATACGTCAACATTTTGAAAAATCCAAAAGTTTAACTAGTTTATGCAGCTGTTATAATGTAACAGTTGTGGTAAACAATACGGTAGTAAAAAACGCCGAACAGTGAGTCAAAAAAGTTGTCAAAAAAATCTAAAACCGAATTTTTTGGAGTGAAAACTCAAGAACAATATTTTTAAAACTATACAATCAACAGATATCAGCTACGATTTAAATGCGATATCCTTATTTGTCATAGTTACACATTACTTCAGAAGAAATAAAAGTTCTTAATATTTTAAATATCATTTCGTCGAAGCTTAAAAAGTTTATGTAATGCGGAAAAAACATCACCCCTTTTGGCCTTTTGAGATACATGTTATATACAAAAAGTAAGTAATGACAAAACAAATAAAAATTATTTTGTGAAAAAAAATAACTAAACCATCACTATACATGAATACTTTTGGTGAAAAACATTACACCCAAAAAACATATATAGTGTCTTTTATAAAGTGAGCATTATATGAGAAAAATGTATTGTTAACAATTTTTTAAGATTAACTTTCGGATTAACATGTGCTTTAAAATTGATGAAAAACGACCGACTCAAACGGGGTCACGTGACTCTTGGTACCTATCAAAGTTGACATTTTATCAAAAACAAAATTGCGCAAAACAGGCATGTTTGTTGAAACTTCAAAAAAAAATCACCAAGAAAAGTAGTTTCTTTCTACAGAATTATCCCAAATCTAGTAAGAATTCAACTTTTCTTTTTGACGAACATTTTGAACTATTTTTTTTTGGAAATATCAAATTTGCCACATTCTGTACTTCCCCGTTCGAATATCATTTTTCATAAATAAGTTCTGTCATATGGTATATCTCAAATTCGATATTTTTAATTAAAAAAAATATATATAATAAAAATGTTAAATTAAGTTGTTAAATTATGGAACAATGTTATCAAGAAAAAGTGTTTCGAATGACATTTTGCGTCCACGTATACACTTTGAACATATTAACGACATTAGAAGATGTTTATTATTATTACTTTTTGAGCCACCCCTGTAACTAATTACTTATTGTTAAAAATTGCCATTTGCTTATAAATTGAAAAAGAATCCAGAAATCCCATGTTCTCTAATAATTTTAATATTCGTTAAAAATACATACAAAACTGTAATGCTACTATCAGCTTTCTATGTGTATTTATCATTTTTAACAATTTCAAAGTTACAGGCGTGTGTCAAAAAATGATTAAAACAAAAATTTTCTACTATAGATTTTTCATCATAACATTTTCCATAATTTAACAAGTAAGCCCATTTTTTACATACAGTGTAACCCATTTCAAATGGAAACAAGCCTAGAAAAATGGAATTTATTATCCGTTTTATTTCGGTTTTTTTTTAAAAGATGAAGCAGTAAAAACTCTATTCTTGCGCAAAATATTAAAATTTGGTTTCCATGTTCAAGGCCTACTGCGAATTTTTTTCACTGTCGAATTTTACAAAAACTGTTTAACGACTTTTTATTTCAAATCTAACTACGGCACTGGATTCAACATCCCCTAAAACGGTTGTATGCTTTTATTTTACTTATTTATTTAAATACCTAATTATTATTAACCGATAATTATAAATTTTTACGTTTAATATGATTAATAAGAGCGTAAAACTAATTTCTCATTTTTTTTAAAAATCGTTTTTCATAGCCAACTTTTTTTTAAGAAAATCATTTTACTATAAAGGTATTTATAGTAAAAAAAATATTATTAGAAATGTAACAAACAGTAGACAGTTGGATGATTTTGAAAGTTTAGAAATCATTAAGTGTAACAGTAGTATGAATAAGAACAATGGTCCGATTTCCACCAGTCCACTGTTTGCTCTGATAAACAAAGTATAGATAGTGCAAGTGTGTAGGCTAGAATTTAGTTTTAATCTTCTCCTGAAGATGCCAACTTAGTTGGCGAAACGCGAGTCAAGAAAAGTATAGCAGTTCGGTTTCGTGGAAAACATCCAGTTTTTTGTTTCTACGCCGAAGGTTCCAGTATCCACTCTAGGAAAAAGGTATTTAATCAAATGAAGCCTACATAAAAATTAAAATTGTTATGAAAAATTAAAATTGTTATGTTACAGTTTTTGTAAAATTTTACAGTGAAAAAAATTTGAAGTAGTCCTTGGACATAGAAACCTTGATAAATTTCATAAAATCCACAACTGGTATTAAATTAAATATCCTTTTAAATGGAAACTTTAAACAGTAATGTTTTATTGAAACCTAAATCATGTCGTCCAAACAAGTTATTAGCTATAACAGAGACGTCGGAATAGGACAGACCTTAAGAATTCGGTGAGTGGACATTACGGAACTACTACAGTGAAAACTAAACTTAATGAAATAATTTTGTTGTGTCAACAAGGGTGCTAAATATAAAACGTAAAATGGTTTGTTAAATTTTTCAAGTCTGTACTGCGAATAGACATTAGATAATCATATCAGTGTAATGCCAACTTTAACGGGCGTGCCCCCGGAAAAATAGCGGGGCACCTCGCAATGAACTCTCTTAATCACTACCGTCAAAAAGCAGAGAATAAATGTATTCGATTAAGAAAACTTTTGCATTACTTCCTTCCTAGATTTTCCGAACGCAAACGATTTCTAATTAGTCCGAAGTCAAATGAAAACTGCTATAAATTCCAGCAATACTTTTCCGGTCCAGTAACGTTTGTAAGACAATTAATAGACGTCATTTAAACAGTCGGATTCAGCGAAGACTTTTTCTCACAGTCCGTAACCTACATATCCAATGCGAATGGTAAATTAAATTTTTGAACAGTCGTTAATTTCCAACAACTTTTAACATGACTTCTATCAATTCGTTTATTAACACTGCGTGACACGGTTTTTATACCCAACTGATAGCTTTAACGGTTTGCTAGCACTAATATAAGGTAGAATATGAACACCAAATGTTGATATGACGTCACGTTTTCCAGGTACAATTTTCGCCATACCTTCAATTTACACATCTTTTGAAAAGAGTCTTAGTTGACATTATCTGTCCACCAAGAGAAAAATTCCCTAGGTCAAGGAGTTTTGAGAGGATTTGGCAACATCGCACTACAGAGTTTCGGGACAATCCCCCAAATACGAAGTCTCTAGTTTCTTTTCTAGAAAGGAATCATGTCGGATTTCTTCCATTTTTCACCAAATCATAATTTCATTATCTTGTTTCTATTACTGTTGACAGTACCTGAAAAATGGGACGTTATAAAAAAAATCTGTGTATTCATAATAAGAAAGCAATTTTATAAAATAAACACAATAATCTGAGGAAGGTACTCAATTTTTCGTTGAATTTGTGATGCAATTGGAAATGGTACTAGTTGAATAACAAATACAAAGCTCTAATATAAAGCATAACCTAAGAATGATACTAAAGTAAAAGATCGAGAATGGCATTATTCCAAAACCTTGTGAAGTGCACATTTTCAGGCAAATGTTTGATAAATATTCATGTAGATGCAGTGACCCCACGAAACTCTAAAAAATAATGGTTGAAATATATCGGTTTCTTTTAAGTCAGTCCTTATTAAAATATAATAAGTAAAATGTCGTTAAGACATATTCTATTGTATGGAAATAACAGGATTTATAAAGGAAGCTAAACTTAAAAGTTACATACAAGCATTAAAATTAAAAATCACTTTCTGAAAAATTTCAAGGTACACCGAAAAAATTAATAGGTGTATCGAATTAGATATGAAAATGTGTCTTCACAAAGAACATCTGAAGGTCCAAAACAGTGCCAAATCATCCACTTGGTTCCGTATTTTCCCATACGCAATTTTGTGACCGATCCTTTTTAACCTAAGAAATTCCGTTCATGTACATACAGTACATCAGGCAACAACAGTTATTGCCTTTTTTTATTACAGTTGATAAAATGCAAAAGTATTCTTACTTTATAAAACTAGAACTTAAATAGGAACACACCATTAAAATGTGGCCACGTTGCAGCACGAAACTGATCTAGTCAAACGTCATTAAAACCATTACAACATTTTTATAGAGTAATAATATTATGATTTTTAAAGTAATTATAGGTTCTTTTTATATGTATATACGATAATATAACAAATGGTTATTAAAAGGAAAATACCAAACGGTGTTGTTTTATTTCTGACCTGTTCTATTTTTGATTCCAAACGTCTACATACAGGGTGTCCCGGATAACGTGGGAAATCTCTCCGATTCAGATAGAGCATGAAAAAATAAGATGACAAGTTCCTATAATTTTTTCCCTACAGGCCCTCCCTACGAAGATATTTGTCCCTGAAGTACGCCTCTGGAAATCGGTTTTTCTTTGAATAACTTTTAAAAGTACTTAATATAGTTTTATAAAATTTTAATATGATAGACACTACTAAGGACCGCTTGAAATAATGTCCTTGGCACATTATTAGCTTGTTTAGTTTGCCAGTGGCGGACTAAGTTTTACAACTTAATGATTACATTTTTAACACCCTGTGTGATAAAAACTTAAAACAATAAAAACTAGGTAGCTCGAACCTTACACTAAAAAAAGCTGCTCTTGTTTATTGTCGATAAAGTGGACCGTTTTCAAGAAAAAAATAATAAACGATAAGTTGCAGAAGTCCTATACTCCAATATTTATCGGAACAACAAAAAACGTATTGTTTTTGCAAACGTTACCATTGTACGAAATAAATAAAATATCTTTCATGTCATCTTTCATATCGCTGATTGATCCTTTACTTCGCTATTAATTTACTGATTTTGGGATTTCGTGGTGAATTTAATTGTAATTAACTCGAAATATGGAATACACGTTTATCGAGTATGCAGTTATGCATCTGATGTATGGTCTTGCATCTTGCAATGTTTTAGAAGCAAGAAGGTTATATCATGAAAGATTTCCTAATCGTACTTTGCAAAACCAGAAGACATTTCAACGGGTTGACCAACGTCTAAGGAAGAATGATGGGCAATCTTAATAAGATAATAATACACATATCGACTATTTAATTGTACGAAAGTTTGGGAAAAAGTACATACGCCGCAATTAGTTGAAAATATTTTAAATGCTGCACATGACACTCCATCAACGAGCACACGAAGATTGTCAACACAGTTGAATGCATCGAAAACAATAGTACATAAAGTTCTTAAAGAACAGCTGTTATATCCATGAACTGATTCCCTGAAGATTTTCCTCGTAGAATGCAGTTTGCAAACTGGCTATTGGATCAGCAACGAAACAATGTAAACTTCATTAGCAATATTCTTTTTACGGATGAAGCAAGCAAGTTTTACTAAAAATGGTATTACCAATTTACACAACGCATATGTATGGGCTGATGAAAATCCTCATGTCACTGTTGTTTCGCATTATCAACATCAGTTCCAATCAATTAATATCTGGGCTGGGATTATTGGCAATTTTTTGATTGGACCTTTCGTACTGCCGGAACTATTGAATGGACAGCCTTATTTGGAGTTCCTCCAGAACGATTTTCCAGATTTAATACAGGACTTACCACTTGAAACCCGCCGAAACATGTACTTCATGCACGATGGGGCACCAGCTCATTACAGCGTTGGTGTGCGGGAGCACCTCAATAACATCTATCCAAACCGTTGGATAGGTAGAGGAGGACATATTGCCTGGCCTCCTCGATCTCCCGACCTAACGCCGTTGGATTTTTATCTGTGGGGACACCTGAAAAACTTAGTGTGTTCCACTCCGGCACTAGGGCACTAGGGAGGAACTTTTACAGCGAATTACGTTTCATTGTTATGTAATAAGGAACAAGTCTGGGTTATTGTGGCGGATACAGTCCTTAATTCGTCGTGCCCACGAGTGTATCAGACTTCACGGGGACCATGTTGAACCCTCTTATGAAGTTTTTCAATAGTTTCGTTAAGATGCCTCCTGGAACACCACTGCGTTTTTTAAATTTTATTTTTTTCTCGAATTAAATGACTTACAATGAAACTTTTATTGTTGTTGTTTGAATGACTTACTAAAACATTAATTGGTTTATTATTATTTTTATCGAAAACAGTCCACTTTATCGACAATAAACAAGAGTAGCTTTTTTTACTGTAAGGTTCGAGCTACCTAATTTTTATTGTTTTTAAGTTTTTATCACACAGGGTGTTAAAAATTTAGGCATTAAGTTGTAAAACTTAGTCCGCCACTGGCACACTAAACAAGCTAATAATGCGTCAAGGACATTATTTCAAGCGGTCCTTAGTAGTGTCTATCATATTAAAATTTTATAAAATTCTATTAAGTACTTTAAAAGTTATTCAAGAAAAACTAATTTCCAGTGGCGTCCTTCAGGACAAATATCTTCGTAGGGAGGGCCTGTAGGAAACAAATTATAGGAACCTGTCATCTTATTTGTTCATGCTCTATCTGAATCCGAGAGATTTTCCACATTTTCCGGGACACCCTGTATACGTGTACATTGAAGGAAACCGAATAAATGGCTATGCCAGAAGAGAAAAAGAGAATAGAGGAAAAGATAGATAGGTAAGTCTTGAAGATAAAATACAATTTATCATTTTTATGAATATGATTTCATATTCCTACGACTTCCAAAATCTACAAGGTAATAAATATGTTCCATATCCATTACGTTCCATTGAATGGTGTATTTCTAATGTTGTTTTTGTAAGTACTAGTAATACCGACATATTTGATGGCGTGATTTGACCAAGGCTGGAAATACCTTTTTTCGTTAATACGTACACCATATATGAATAAACTTTCAGTGTCTCAAACTAACTCCATTGCTGAGCACAGCAGCATGGCCCCAAAAGTTTCAAAACAGAATTAAAAATATATCATTTGACCAAGTATAAAACTTATTTTAAATGTTAACTGAAAGTATGAATAGTTATATAAAGATATAGATAAATAAACATTGTAAAAACAATTAAAAATATGTCAATTGAACAAGGTTGCGCCTTTGCAATTAGATAGGTCATTTGATGGAAAATAACACAGACCTGCAAGGATTTTTTTAAACCGTAATGGGTGATTCTGAAGGTTTTTGACATGCTGTGACATGTTTTGACATCATACCTTGTCCGATTTACCTTATCACGTCACAATTTTCAGAAAACCTAAACTAGAACTTCAAAAAGAGCTTCTTTTGGCCTATAGCTCGGCAACGAAACGATATTGGGTAAAATGGACTCGATCATCGTATTCAGTAAATCAAAACCTACAAAAATCAATAGTAAAAATAATAATAAATAAAAAATATTACTTTAGATGGCGCCATTATTATAATGGCGCCGTCAATAAAAATAAGTTCCGGAAACGTACAAAGAATTCAAAATTAAATAAGCTAATCCAATAAGAATTTTGACCTGCTAAACACGATGCCGTTACTTGTTTTTCTCCACGAAGTTAGAATTATGAAAAAACATAACCTTAAAATTGATATGAATCAACTACTTTCTTATTTATTGGCCATTAGTAATATTAGGCATCACTGTCATAGTCCATCTTAATCCATTACATTTTGTTTTTGAAAAAATTATTGAATAAAAATAATAATAAACATAACCTTAAAATACATAAAACACTATTTTCGTAACACTCAGCTTTCAATCACTCAAAGATATAATAAATATCATTCAATATTTTAATAAATATCATATACGAATACAGCATTTTTAATAAATATCATATATTGATGCATTTTAAGGTTATGGTTTATTTATTTATTCAAAAATGTTTTTAAAAAAAAAAAGTTAATGTAGTGTACCTAATATTATCCAATAAATATAATATAATAGTATCCAATAAGACTTGTTTCATATCAATTTTAAGGTTATGTTTTGTCATAATTCTAACTTCATGGAGAAAAAACAAGTAACGACATCATGTTCAGCAGGTTAAAATTCTTTAGATTAGCCTATTTCATTTTGAGTTCTTTGTACGTTTCCGAAACTTGGATTCTATAAATTCTTGTGAAATCACTTAATATAATAATTGCGCCATCTATAATAATGTTATTTTTTATTTTCCAGTCCATTTTACCAATCTCGTTTGGTTGTCTAGCTATGAAGGCCTGCATATAGGCCAAAAATCTTTTTGCAGTTTTAGGTTAGATTTTCCGAAAATTGTGACATGATAGGGTGAATCGGACAACGGTATTGTGTTCAGCATGTCAAAACCTTCGGATTCACTTATTAGAGTTTACAAAAAAAAAAGATTTTTGCAGGTCTGTGTAATCGTCTTCCATTCATAAATACATTATTTAAAATATCAAGTATTATTCTTCGAATTTCGTCTTTTAAATCATCTAATTAGGCTTCGTTTTAAAAACTCTATTTTAAGGTTAAATCGGGCGATCTAGTGTTTTATAACTTTCCATTTTTCTCTTGTAATTCGTCTTTTAGATCATCTAAATTGTTAGGCTTCATTTTAAAAAATCTATTTTGGGGTTCAATCTGGCCATCTAGCTGGCCATTCCAGAAAACGTCGTCTTCCAATCTCCCTGTTTGGAAAAACTGCAATCACATAATCACGAACTGGCCGAGCATAATGAACAAGTATTGTCAAGATCACACTTTGACACTATTTTAAACATTATATTCAAGGTGTAAATAGATATAGGTAAAATATCCAAAATCTCAGAAAACATTAAGGAGGTTCTCATCATCGTTTTTTTTGTTTTCGTTGTTTGATAGTTTTGGGAATATATCCGCAGAATATATTCCCAAAACGGTTTGTACGAAATTATTTTTTTTAAAAAGTTATAGCTAGAAAAGTGGAACCACTTTTTTACGCAAAAATGGAATTCACGCGGTAGCGCGTGTTTTCCATAATATTTTTGAATTTCCATTTTGAAGTAGATATAATTTACTGGATCCTAAACCTAAAAAATAAATATATTTTTTATTTTGTATATATATATATATATAACACTTTGAAGAGCGAAAAACGCTACGGAAAATTTGCATGTCTGCCATTTTTTCAATTTTTGATTTTCTATTGGTTTTATAGCTTCAACATCCAACAAATGTTATATATTTCACAAAAATTTTAAATTTCTGATTTTAGATAATATTTAGAAGCGCTACAGTGGCGCCCACTTGGATACTTTTTATTGAGGCGGCCATGTTTCAGCATAAATAAACAATTACTATTATATTATTTGTTTTTAAAAAAAAATATTAAACATTCTTGAAGACCTATTAAATAAGTACCAAAAAACTACCAAACATTTGGTACTCATCTAGCGACTATTTTTGGGTCGCTAGATGAGAACCTCCCGTTAAAGATAACGATATTAGGAATGGGTCTCTTGAAAATACCTTTAAAAGGATTAAGTATAAGACATACAAAATATACCTTACCATTCCATTAAAAAAAAAACAATATAATTCACAAACCGGTGGTACGTACTTAGTTTCCACACTGTATAATAAGCTCAAGTCCTACTCGTACAAAACTATTTCATCAGATCATGAATAATGAACGTCACGAAAGTGTTTGGATGGAAGTCTGACGAAATGTACTAATAGAACATCTTCACATCATAATTTAAACATTTTCAATTAAGAAATGTGTTGCCAGTGCCGAGGGCAATTTATCAAGATGACGAATGATTGAAAGAATAGAACCCGACATATGATTAATGATGACATTCGAGGATTAGTGAAAAAAATATATGCCAATAAAATGAAGTGTAAACGTGGGGTCATGTGTGTGTTGTAGATGTTAGCGAAAATGTAAATATTTGCGAATATCTTCAGTATGATTCTCCTAAGATGATTCACAAAAATAAAATGTACATATTTTAAATATCGCCTGTAATCAAAATTTAATATTGTCCAATTATGATGAATTTACCCAGCAATGAACTATTTATTTATGTAAATAGTAATAATGAAGAAGGTGTTCAAACTAAAAACAGGTAAATTGTTCGTATCAGAAACAAACAAAATTAGTAATTGATGCTGTATCCATTATTTATTATGATTTCCCAGATCGACGTGGCATTGATGATATCAAATTTTGGAGAACATGTTTTGACTTGTTTTGCACATTTGTCCAATCTTCATCGATTTTATCAATCAATGACTTCAGCTTATTTTGTGGTAGTACGTATACGCCTTTCTACTTCTTCCCGTAGGTTTTCTATGGGGTTTAACTGTGGTGATTGTGCCGGCCATAGCAGAACACGAATGTTACTGTGTTGTAACCATTCTTGCACTACGAGGTGTGGCTATTAAATAACCGAACTGATGCTGCTACCAGCGCGCTGCGAGCGTGTCGCGATAAGTGTGAACAGAACTGTGTCTGGTGATACTTTCCCCACCTTGAGCTCGCTGGACAAGCCTGTGGGTCATTCAGTTTGACTGTAGCAGTCGTTTTAGTCTACGCACCAGTGACGCGTCGAAAAATTGTTAAGTGTTCAGATGGAGCAACGGGTTAATCTCAAGTTTCTTGTCAAACTGGGGAAAACTTTTACAGAAGCTTACGCAATGTTAAAAGAAGTGTACGGGAATTAATATTTATCCCGCACGCAAGTTTTTGAATGGTTGAAATAGTTTAAAGAGGGACGTGAAACGAACGAAGACGATCCGCGCCCCGGACGGCCCTCAACGTCAAAAACGGACGAAAACATTGAAAAAACTGATAAATTAATCCACGAAGATCGTCGTCTAAGCATCCGAGGGCTTGCTGAAATAACAGGAATCGACAAAGAATGTGTTCGCCAGATTTTGCATGAATCGTTCAATATGCGCAAAGTTTGCGCAAAAATGGTGTCAAAACTCACTCCCGAGCAAAAACAAATCAAGAACGAACATTTGCGCTGATTTTCTGAACATTGACACTGATTTGTTAGACACGTTGATACTGAAGAGGGCAATATTCGAAAGTGACATTCTAAACAACATTAACACTGATCCAGGCTTGTAAGATACGATGACACTGAAGGGGACAAGATTCGAAAGTGTGGAAGCGGTTAAAGCAAGAGCGATGGAGGTTCTGAACCAACTGACAGAACAGACTTCCAGCACTGCTTTCAACAATGAAAAAGTTGCTATAATATTGGTAACGAATAAAAAGTGTTATGACAGCAGTTCGGTTATTTAATAGCTACACCTCGTAATTGTGAGAAGTGTTTGGAGTCATTATCGTGTTGAAAAATAAAACATAAAGGCATTTCGTACCTAGCATACGGCAGTATTACATTGTGCAACAAAACCCTGTAAATTATACTATCCATAGTTCCGTCGATGAAGTGCAATAGTCCTACTCCTCTCCAAGAAAAGCAATCACATAAGACATACCTAACCTCTATCACATAAGAAACGCTACCTTTACCATGTTTAATCGTGGGTGTAACGTACTTAAAGTAAGGATTAAACCTAGTATTTACTGGACACTTTACAAGTTTCATACCATCAGAAGTAAAAATTTTGTAGCGAGTTTCATCGCTAAATAAGACCTTTCGCCAGTCTCCAATCGTCCAATGCAAATGCTATCTTGCAAATACAAGCCTGGCTCATATGTTCTTGGGCAAAACTGGGTGTATTGTTGGCTGCACCAACTGCTTTAAGTCGTTACTAAAGGAATTCTTTTGGCACGATTGAATGTATCTAAAAAGTATTAAGTACTAAGCAAAGAGCCTCCAGAAACTTAAAAATAATTACCGAAAAGTCTTATTTACGTATTCTTCTTATGAAATAAATCAGTGTTACCATTGTCGCACTCAAAACTCACCACCTCATGCAAAACCTACGTTATTTATTTCTACGGGGTTATTTGTTTGTTTGATGTCATTAATGACGGCAGAAACCTCGAGAGTATGAAAAATAAGTTGATCGATTTGTATTATCGTTCTTGTAAGCAATTTTTTACAAATAATTTTTTCTCTAAGTGTTGCTCTACTATTGTCCTATAGTGTATACACATATATAGCGTTATTATTTGCCAAAACCTTAGAAAACCGATATAAGCTAAACTGAACTAAAAATACAAATTTATTGAATCGAACAAAAAAACTTTGGATATAACAGTTTCATAGAAGCCTAAACTTCCGACGCTTAATGGAATGGAATCTTTTGAAATATAACTTTTCCTATCTGCAATATCGACTTAAGGACAGGGTCTTATTCTGGCACACATCAGTGAAATAGATTAAATAATAATGGTTGTGTTTTTATTTTCTCCTTGATTAAATCGTAAAACTCTCCCAGAGTTTCAATCGAAGTGGATGGAAAGCAAAGCGAAAAATTTATGATCGACAGAAGTTGGATGTGTAAGTTTTTCAATTCCCCTTTTAAGTTTTTTATTTCCATTTCAATTCCATGACATACTTTATTAAAATATAGACTCGGTACGTAAAAAGTTCTGTTTAAAACCTCGTTACTCTCACTAATTTATTATGGCAAACGTGGATCGAAATTTAAATATTACGTACATACAGTGCGGTCCCTAAAACAGAGGGGCAAATTTTAGTCGATTGATGACTAATGACTAATTTAGTCATTAGCCATGAACAAAAGCGACTAATGACTCATTTATTCATTAATCATAACAACGATTAATGACTAAATTAATCATTAGTCACGGAAATCACTCATGACTAAATTAGTTATTATTCATTAGTCACGACTAACCGCCAATCAGTAACCATTGTAAAAAAACTACGAATTGAAAAATACGAAGAGATACGACAAAACCAAAATAGTTAAAAAATTAAAAAGTTATTAAAGTTATTAGAGTTAACTAAAACATATTTATAAGTAATGCAAGCATTACAGGGACGTCCCATTAGGTGGTGTACAGATCACTATCAGTTGGCAATAGCGAAAATATCAAATTTTTTCGTTATTCACCCCCCTCCCCAATCATGTCATGAACTTAGGCATAACCGAGGCTTGGTGTACAACTGGTCTGGAAACTGAATCGAAAAAACGGATAATTCACATTTTTTTCGGAAAAATGTCTGTCAATCGTAGGTTTTTTTTTTCACTTTTTTTTTGCCTTACCTACTGACAAATTGTAACTATTTTTTACTTAAATTTATTTTCTAGGCTGTTGCAGATCAAAATTACGACGTCCAGATCTTCCACCGTCTTCCGTTTATTGTTAAAAAAAAAAAAAAAAATTCGTATACTTCCAATCTTCATTAACAAATGTTCAAACTTTCATTACGATCAAATAATAACTTCTTGATAAAAAAAATTAAATGTGCAATGTTGACCTTTCTAATTGTATTTCCCCCCTTAACTTGAGCGTAAAATCCAGCGCAGCCCGAAGAAACTACACAAATCTCGGCAGTTACTCCAAAGACTGCATGCGACGCACATTCGAGGAATCCCCACAGAGGTTAGTTTGAGCATTTCTCAGTTTTCGCGATCTGCTGGAGGCATTTTTCTCGAGTCGCGTGATAGACGACGCCGAACTCGAATAATAAATTCTTTATAAAGACGTATTTTCCGGACCGTTGAGCTTGCTTCACGCGTAATATCACTCCGAGACTACAAAAACTTTGGCGGCACTCAAATGATCATGGCTTATCATTTTTCGACGGGAAGTTTTTCTAAAACATCGATTGACTTTTATTTCGCAACGGAATTGCTATTGGAAATGTAAAAGTTGCCGTCGATGGTGCGAAATATAAGACGTAAAAGGTCTTGAATTTTATGATTCAGATTTTTCAGTATACCCGATGCTCTAACAAAAACGGTCTCTTCTTATAAATTTAAGAACAACATGTTTCCAATAAAAGTTTCCCAAACTTATACGGTGCATAGGTATGTGTAAAATATTTCTAAACATACAGGGTGTTATAAAAAACATTTTTGCAAAATGTCGTGGTCTATTGACCGAATTTGTTTTATCAGAAATACTTATCACGCTACTAAATCACACTTTGTTACCAAAATTAATTATATTGTGTATTATTTTTTTTATTATTTAATAAATTATTATTATAACAACAAACACATTGATACGTAATAAACAAATAGGTACTTATTAAAAATACTGGTATTAACTAGTATTAATAACTATCAAAGTTAGTTGACAACTAATTTTAGTGACAAAGTGTTGAAACTTGAAAATTGAAACCTTCGGGGTAGAAACGAAAAACTGGACGTCTTCTACGAAACACCGAACTACTATATTATTTTCTAGGCGCATCTTCAGGAGAAGATTAAAACTAAATCTAACCTACACACGTACTCTATTCATATTTATTCTGCCGTCACTGTTCACTGGCCCATAGCATATGTCTTTGTTTATCAGGGCAATCAGAGGACTATTCGGTATTGGACCTTTGTCCTTATTCATACTACTGTTACATTTAATGATTTCTAAACTTTCAAAAGCATCCAACTGTCTACTATTTCTTACATTTTTAATTAATTTCAAATTATGTATATCTATCTTGTGATTGTTGTCAAAAGCATGTTAAACAACACAAGATTTCTCGATTCTACCATATTTTAAATAAATCATGTGTTCTTTAAATCTAGTCAAAATAGATCTTTTTGTTTGCCCAATATACTTTGGATCACGGTCTTTACAACGTATTTCGTATATTCTGATTCTATATTCCTGACTTTTCGTTATTGTCGATTTTATCTTTGAGGTTACACAAAAACAACTGTATTTTATTTTTAGAATTATAAACCAAATTGATATTAATATTTTGAAAAACTTTGTTTAGTCCGCGGGTGAATTTAGGTACATATGGTAACGACATAAATTTCGAATTGTCGGTATCTCTGCGAAAATTCGTGGAATTGTACAGAGTTCTCTTAAATTTAGGTTTCTTTATTAACGTATATATTAAATATATTAACGTATCTATTATTTTCACTATTTCTGATAACTAATATATATTATCTACAAATGGTAGCTGTTCATTATGACTTTTCGTAGATACTGACAATTCGAAATTTGTTCCGTTACCGTATGAACCTAAATTCACCCGCGGACTAGATAAAGATTTTAAACATATTAATATTAGTTTGGTTTATAATTCTAAAAATAAACTACATGCACTTTTGGGCAACCCCAAAGATAAAATCGACAATAATATACGAAATAAGTTGTAAAGATTGTGATCAAAAGTATATCGGGCGAACAAAAAGATATATTTTGACTAGATTTAAAGAACACGTGGCTCATTTAAAATATGACAGAACAGAAAACTATTTTGTTGCCCAACATGCTTTAGACAATAATCATAGGATATACATAGGATATACTTTCTGTATACTCCATGGGCCAGTTTATTTTTGCCTGTTCGCATCACTAATAAATCCAGGGAAGGTAAAGCTCCATCTTGCTCAGTCTTCATTGTAAACTTGATATTTGAATACATCATATTGCTTGTGCTATTATTATTAAAATTACATCTTCTACCTAAACCACACCCTAAATCAAATAATGTCTAGAACCGTTTTTGTTAAGCACTAAATGGAGATTCCGTAGATTGTTTTAAAATACCAGAGGGACAGTAGCCATAAAAACATATAGTATAGTCATAAAAATATTATAGTGATCACCCACAAGCACGCACCTGATAGTGCTGGAGACAAAACCTAGAAGCCAAAAAATGCCTTATGTCACAATGTGTAAGTGATAGAAATTTAAAATATAGAAAATATTATCTAGTTTACTCCAGAGAATTTAAAAAAAAAACTAACAAAAATACGCTTTGGATCTCAAACCTAACAAAAAAAAAACAACTTTGACGCTCTGTATCTCAAAAACTAAACCACTTAGGAAAAAACTTTATATTACCTTTTCTTCGGGAAATCGCTTGATGAAGTATCTCCTTCTATTTTCAGATAACTTAGGAAATGTCCTGTATAGCACAATATAACGCAACACAACTAAAGTGTCAGTGTAACAGCTACCAAAGATGTCTTAGAGCTAAGAAGGTATTACGCAAACAGGGTATTACGCGTACCTATTCATTCGAATTGAATATCGAATTGAATCAAAACAATACGAATCGGCTTTAGAGAACGCCTACTTGTAAGGAAACTGAAATAATTATTGTGTGCATGCAACTGTTGCAGACTTGAGTGTACTCGTGTAATCTTGTTTAGTCATTCAGGGGAACAATTATTAATGTATTCGGATATGTATAATCCCTATACAGCCCCGCGTAGTGCATACATATGTATGTATTTATGTAATAAAGCAGTATTAGCCCCGTTAATGACGGTGGATATTGACTTCTGCTCTAATATGAAAGATGTATTCTACCTGTATTTCGAAATTCCAATCGATATACCAAAACGTGAAGTTCAGTTGATGGTTATATAGGCTTTTTAACACAGAGGATTATATTTTTTCATGGTGGAAATAAAAAATTGAAAAACAAGTGTTGTTTTCAGAACAGTCCAAGTATAATAATGGTCACATGTGCGAAATGCCAGAAACAGTTAAACAGCTGCTGCGAGGAATTAGTAGCATCATTTATACGATGTTTTGAAAAAGAACGAGACAATAATGATCCATTGTTACCCTTAACAGCTGCTAGAAAGGTAATTTATAAATAAATAAAACTACAATATAATATATTGTTTGAGCGTGTAGCAGCAATCCTAAACTTGAATATTTCTACGGTTAATTATATTTCACAAAAAGCAAAAAACAATGAACTTATAAAAACACCTAGAAGTCATGATCCTACCATGATGGTTACAAATACTGTAACATTGAATACAAGTGCAATTCGTAACATTTATAACAACTGATATTTATGTACAAAAAAAATACACTGCACTGTTTGCAACCGAATGGTGTTTTCTTTACTTTTTTTATATCTTTTATTAAAAATTTCAAAACTTCCGTGTGCCTTTTTTTCTATTAATTTTTCCTCTCACTAAAAACAAAAACGTCTATACTAACTTTTACTTTTCAATGCCTTTTATATAAGTTTTTAAAATTAGTTATATTTTTAATGTTGAAAATATAAGTTATTTAACAATAATAACACAAACAAAACACAAAAAATTCATCCATATGCTAATAAAAATAATTTCTAAATCCTGAATGATTTTATAACAATCTGGCATCAGTGCGCTCTAGAACTTAAACACGTGTTTGATGACTTACATCAGTTTTCATTTAGTATGAAGTATATTAGCTATAACAGTAAACCTCAACGGCTTACAGTGCCATTATTTGTTATACCTAAAAGTTTAAAATCGTTGAATTTCATACTTTTAAATTTAGGTTTAATTTCATTTAAACATACGTTGAATTTCATACTTTTGCGTTTAAAATCTTGAACTTCATACTTGGTCATGATTTTAGTTCAGTTGTTTTCATACATGGAAATATTTTAGAAACGTAAATAAGGAATAGTTTATTCAAATCTTAGGAATAAAATGTTAGACGAAAGGCAACGCTGGGGCCCTAAGTGTTAGCGACTGACCACGCGCATTATTTGTAATGGAATAGGCAGCCGAAATCGAATTCTTAGGGCCACATGTGTCCTATCCAATTTATTTTATACTGATTAAAAAATAGGCTACAGAAAACCCCTTCAACCACCGAACAACGTTATATAAATGTTAATGCCATCCGTTTAACTTCCTTGTTTTGCACGGATCATGTGCCTTTTCGGCTTACACATACAGTGTGCCCTGTAATATTGAAAATACGAGGTGTGTAAATTGCTGCGTGTAAAACACTGCGGAGACAGGACTTGGAAGAGCGGTAGGTTAACATGTAATGCACCTTCAGTACAAGTTTGAACTTGTTAGAGTCATTTGTTTGTTCTTTGTGTCTGTTTTCGTAAACCGGTTTCCTAGTGCGTTTTAAAAATGAGTGACATTAATTTTGAGCAACGGTGTGCTATCAGGTTTTGCCTCAGACTTGGACACAATGCAACGGATACTCTTACAAAACTTCAGCACGCCTACGGAGACCGTGTTTTTTTTCAAGAGCCCAGGTTTTTCGATGGTTTAAGGCATTCTCAGAAAGAAGAGAGTCAATTGAAGGTAAACGACCCAGCGGAAGGCCTTCATCTTCAAGAACCAATGAAAATATCGATAAAATACGGGATATTGTGCATTCAGATCGTCGGTTGACGACAAGAATGATCGGGGAACAGTTAAATTTGAATCACACCACTGTTCAACAGATTTTGACTAACGAATTGGGGATGAGAACAATCTGCTTTTTTTGATAGCCAGGGAATTGTCCACAAAGAGTTTGTGCCTCCAGGCCAAACAGTAAATCAACACTTTTACAGAGACGTTCTTAAAAAACTTTGAAAAAAGGTCCTGCGTGTGAGAACAAACATCAAGAACAACTAGATGTTGCATCACGACAATGCGCCTTGTCACAGAGCCATATCAGTAAACGAGATTTTCATTCATTCAGTAAACACATTCATGTGACTACTGAGCCTCCTTATTTGCCTGACTTGAGCCCTTGTGACTTTTTTCTCTTCCCGAGATGAATAATCACCTCAAGAGATGTCATTTTGGAACGACAGAAAACATTCAAACGGCTGTAACCGACCAGCTGAAGGCTAATCCAGTATATGAGTTCCAACACTGCTACGAGGAATGGAAGAACCGTCTCCAGTCTCTTCCCAAGGAACTTATTTTGAATGAGGCAATACTGAATTGTAATTCTATTCGAATAAAAAAATACTTAATTTACACACTCATTACTTTACACACCTCGTATGTACCTACACATTATGCGTTCAAAATAAAGCGAAGACAAAGACGCCATAGTAAATATTGAGTCGCTTGTTTGGACTTTTTAAAAATGTATAACTTCACAGAATCTCAGCTAAATTAATATACTGGGTGATTATGTTTCCTTAAGAGCCCTTTTAATGTACTCAATTTTTACGTGACACCCAATTTACAACAACCCCCAAAATAACCTATTTCGTCACCAATAAACCTGTAAACCAGTGTTATTAATTTATTGTAGTTTGTTTTGCTTATGAATTAGTGCCCGTTAAGAAAAAAAATATGCTGTTCAGTATTGAATTAATGAGCAATAGTTTTTTTCTTAAAGAATTTCCGTCGTAGAATCGTTGAAAATCTGCAATTGCTCTGGGGCATTTTATAGCCCGATTTTAGATCCTATAAGTTGAAACTTGAATAAAACTGGTCTTAACCATGACAGGTTTTCCATCAATTGTCGACTGATTATCGAATTTAAATGAAAGCTCGGACTTCTGCGGAGATAAAGTTGTGTCGAGATCATCGGTTTTCAATTACCCGCCAGTAAAAACTCCGAATGGAATCCCCGCCGGCCGTGAGATAAAAAGACGGGAAATCCTCGGTATATCTAACGTTCGGTACAATATATGTTGAGGAGCAATTATCTAATGTTTGTTTTTATTAGTTCGCGTCGGAAAAAGCGGCGCTCGCCGAGAGATCAGCTCCCATAAAAAGGAAATTATAAAGGAAACATGACAGGGCCCCGATAGTTTTTGCGGGCCGACGGAGCCATCAACCAGTGGCGGCTGGTGATAAAGGGCACAGGGGCACGTGACCAGCCCAAATTTCAATAGAAAATATTTCTTTTGTGTTAATTTACTATAAATTACTGTTACAATAATATCAATTAATTGTATACGACAAACTATTCATATTCTAATTATTATTCCTTTTATACACCACAAATAATGATTTTTATCACATATATATGACAGACTATCGATCAAGCACCGAGCCACCGTAGTCTGAAATCCTCGCACTTCGCGCGCGTGGGCGAGGGCCCGCCCTCGTTTTTAATCGAGCTTTTTCGGTGACTGGTAAACTTTGGAGACGATTGCAGCAGACAGACGTCGTTAAATCGTTCGAAAATCAGCTGAACGGGTCACACTTGTTGAGTGACCTTTTTTAGTGATTGTTTATTTTCTTCGCTGAGAAGTGTATTTTTACTGTTTTTGATTGTGAAACGTTTCAAAATGAATTCGGTGGACTTTTTATCGACTAATAAAGATATTACATACGAGATCCGAACGGAAATTAAACGGTTAGGAAGGCCGATACCCGATTTGATTATTTCCAAAACAAAAGTAGGAAAATCGCGAAATTATTCACGAAATTTTAATAGCAGTGTCTACGACCGATTTAAGTGGTTATGTGGGTGTCCTAAAAGAAACAAACTGTTTTGTTTTATTTGTTTAGTGATGGGTGGCAACCAAAGTGCATGGCCTCAAGAAGGGGTGAGTGATTTAAAACATTTAAATGAACAAGCTAAGAAACATGCTAGCTACAATGAAAAACATTTACATAACATCTTAGATTTTAGTGTGTTGGGAAAGGTAGACATAAGGTAACAGCTTGATAGTGCTTATCGTGAAAATATAAGACGTCACAATGAAAATGTGGATAAAAACAGACATATTTTAAACCAAATAATTAATTGTATTAAATTTTGTGAAACAAATCCGAGACTTTAATGAAAAGTCGATTAACATTTTTGTGAACAATAAGGACAGGCGAGCTGATTTCCTCTACAAATAACGGTAAGATACCTATATCAAATTTTTTTCACATGTTGCCACCCATTATTTTAATATATTTAAGCCCTCAATATTCGTGACTAAATATTATTTCAAAAAGCCACCAAATCCCAAAAATTATTCTTGTGAAAGTCTATATTTTTGCATAAAAGAATTTGTCATTGAAATTCTGAAGTGTCAGTAAAACGCATGACCTTGAAAATTTTAAAAATTTTCGCCTGCGGCGCCATTGGTAGCTAAGGAGTAATCCTACTGACACACCCTGTGCCCATCCACGAGCTGCCACTGCCATCAACTCTCTTCTTTTTATTCCGCTATGATAATGGATACCAGAGCGGCACGACGGTGAAGTTTTCAGCGTGAATGTGGCGTAACGAGTTCGGTCTCCTTAGTTCTAGACTTCTTGCCTACATATGACTGTCGAAAAACAAATGCATCCACAACGCGTCACTGTTTAGTGAGGATTTTGGGCTGCAAGCGTCATTGCACCATCTTCTTCGAAAATGAGGCTGGTCAAGCAGCTTACTGTTACTGGTGCTCGATATCGCGACATGATAACCAAGTTCTTTCTGCCTAAATTGGATTATATTGATGTGGACGACATGTAGTTCCAACAAGACGGTGCGGCATGCCTTACAGCCCGTGAAACATCCAATTACTGCATGAGACATTTCCTGGTCGTGTACTCCTTCTTTTCTGTAATCTGAATTGGCCCTCTAGATCATGTGATTTAACACCATTGGATTTATTTCTATGGGGTTTGTGACGCTTTTTTTTCCACACACGATTCTTCTTATCTCAGTATATATAGCAAACAAAAAAATAAGAAAAAAAATACTTATATATATAGGTATGTACACGTATATACAGTCTGGACAAGCTTCAACCTCACAGGACTATAGCTGGCTGCCGCTAGCTTCAGTGAAGACGGGCGGGGTTACTAGGTCAACAAAAAATATGAGGGCGCCACGTGGTTTAAGCCAGCCAAGTACTAGAGATAAAAAAAAACTTTAAATAAATTAGTATCAATAAACCACGAAAGAGAAGGAGGTATGATCTTATTACTTTTGTTGTTCCAGATTCTCAAATAACATAAACAAAAGAAATTAAATAACTCATATTAATAATTAAATAAGACTCATATGGTGTATAGAATCCCTTGGGCCTATATATTCTCAACATTAAGTGTACATAACAACAACAACAAAAAAATATGTACAGTTAAACAGGGGTGAGATATAAAGAGAAAAAAAATAGCAAACATATAAATCAGAGATACCGCGATATAGCTATATCAGGTGCACACTTTTTCTATCTTAATTTTTAGGATTCTTAAATCGAGCACACAGTAAATCATAAAAACAAATTCCAAGGTTCCTCAATAATATTCCTATAAGCCACAAAAAAAAGACACGGAAATAGCGAATATAGGAAAAACTTGCGTGACTCCTGGCTGGATGGAACCGTAGGGGCGTCCTAGGCGGAGTAGCTGGTGCAACAACCCGTCTTTCGTTATCTCACCAGAAGCAGCCAACCTAAACTCCTCCAAGGAAGATGCAGAGCCAATCTGGACCCACTCAGGCACGATCTATTGGACGAGGAGAGATTGCACGCTGTGACGTAATCCCGTTACGTAGATCCTTTATTTAGACCCGTTACATAGATCCTATACGTCGACTGTTACGTAAATCCTTTACGGAGACAAGTTACGTAAACCCGTTGCGTAAACCCTAAAAGACATTGCTATTATACTAACTGACCAAAAGAAAAAAAAAACAATAACATAATGACTGAGGACATCACATTTGAAACTCATAGAAGACATATTAGACTCGTTGACTTACCTTCTTCGAAGGGTTGACGTAATAAATTTTGGAAGGCGTAGACTATGAATCCCCAAACAGTGGGTGCGATTTTCTATATGCCAAAACCAAAACCAAAAAGAAAATCACAATTGAACAGCTTGGAAAATAATCCTACGATAGGTGATTGCAACCAAAAATCACATCAATTTCCAGCCGTCGCGTTTCCATCTACGTCTCACACACTCTGTCCAGGATTTGTAACGGTTCATTTTTGTCGCCTAGTGTATATAGGTTTTTAATTAGGACTTCGCATTATAAAGGTGATATATTTATTACTTCTGCAAAGAACGCATAGTGACCTCTAGGTGTGAATGGCTAAATTTATGGTTGGGTCAAATAGACTTCTACAGTGTGTTGGTGTGGAGGAGGAAATTCCGAAATATATGTTTGTTTTAAATAAAAATGTTGATTTTATGTCGTTGGGTAGTTAAATTTCGTATTTGTTGTCTTAGTTTTCACTCTTTCTAAGGTCAGAATGACATCTGGTGTGAAAAATTCAAACAAACTCCTCGTTGACGATAAAAGGTCTATCCTGACCTGAAGTCAAAGGTCTATGTCAACAAGCCCTTATCCACCCGTACATTAAAGGAGGAGGTTCAACGCTACATCAACGAAATTCAGCCACATTTATGCAAAATAGTCAAGGAAAATTTTGACAAAAGATTGCGTATGTGCCAGCAAAGCCGTGGAGGTCATTTGCTCGACGTGCTGTTCCACACATAACCCCATCCTATGTACTTTATGTTCCAATAAAAAATATATATATATATATAATTTAAAAAAATCTGTTTTCCATTTAATTTAAATCTGGCGTAAATTTTGGGACACAAAATTTACGCAAAATACAAAACATGAATATCACGAAAACTTTTTTACATGAAAATCACAACAAATACCAGAATACCGTTGAAAGGGTTTGTTGAAACTCTAATCATTTCTGAGTTATATTGAAGTACCTACATATTACGTGAAAATATAAAATAAATATTAACTAATGTGTAAAAATGAAAATAAGTAATAAAAAAAACTGGACGTTTTCCACGAAACACCGAACTACTACACTTTTCTAGAGGCGCGTTTCGCCAACCAAGTTGGCATCTTCAGGAGAAGATTAAAACTGACTCCACCATCCTGGACCCACTCCAGGATAACTAATACTTGGTGTTGCAGTTTTTATTCAGGGCAGTATGGGATGCTTCTGGTGCTTGGCCAAATATCATTTTTGAATTTTTTATCAACGCTTTCCTCTACATATCCTTCATCCACGATGGTCGACTGTCATCCCCTATGACTTTTGAGACCCTGTATATCAGTTTTGACTGTCAGCAAGCAAGATCGCAGAGGCAGTTCTCAAGCAATGGCCAGTTATTCTAATGGATAAATATTCTTCATTTTTTTGCGGCATTTTTTACAAAAATTATCTAGCTACTTACTGGCTGATCTGTGCATTTGCATAAAAAATCAAAAACTTCCGCGACGTCTAATAATTATTGTATTAATTTTTGTTAACGTAATAATACAGTCATTAAATTTACGCGTGATTTACCTTCGTTATTGGATTAAACGATCCTTTGAGATCCCTAAATGTAAATTTTAAAAGCTTGTAAGAAATTACTTTTGATATAATTAGAAACGCTCTTAGTCAAGACCTTCTGGTTTCATAAAATTTTCGAATAAATAGACGGTATTAAAGCGACCGGAAAGTTTCTGGTTTATATGACCTTCCAGCTACTCTTTATCCTAAAAATCCACGAAGAACGCAGTACACAAGTTTACCACCTATTTAACTTTAAAGTTAAATTGGGTAATTACGTTGGCTGGAGTGTTTGAGAAACTTTTCGATTATGTGTACAATGGTTCAAAAAGTTTAGTTCAGATATATGTACAGGGTAAATCACCATAAATTCCTTCCCCCCCCCTGAACCCTTTGAATCCATTCGAAAATCCAAAAAACTGTTAATAATAGTTTTTTAACAAATATTATTTATTTTACGTCATAATAAGAAATGTGTCATATTTAAAACAAATTAATCGCAAGGTTGCACTTAACTTTTAAAGTAAACGCCCATATATCACTGAAAATATCTACTATAGTTCTGGATAAATACGAGGTGTGGCTATTAAATAACCGAACTGCTGTCATAACACTTTTTATTCGTTACCAATTACAGTAGCAACTTTTTCGCCTTCAATGTACACCCCTTGGCGATCTCTACACCGCTCCATACGACTTCTCCATTGTCGAAAGCAGTGCTGGAAGTCCGCTTCTGTCAGCTGGTTCAGAACCTCCGTCGCTTTTGCTTTAACCGCTTCCACACTTTCGATTCTTGTCCCCTTCAGTGTCACCGCGTCTAACAAGCCTTGATCAGTGTCAATGTTGTTTAGAATGTCAACGCAAATGGTCATTGTTGAGTCCTTTTGCTCCAGAGTGAGGAGTTTTGGCACCATTTTTTGGCAATTGATGTTAAACGATTCATGCAAAATCTGGCGAACACATTCTTTGTCGATTCCTATTACTTCAACGAGCCCTCGGATGCTTATACGACGATCTTCGCGGATTAGTTTACCAATTTTTTTAATGTGTTTGTCCGTTTTTGACGTTGAGGGCCGTCCGGGGCGCGGGTCGTCTTCGGTCGTTTCACGTCCTCTTTAAACCGTTTAAACCATTCAAAAACTTGTGTGGGATAAACATTCATTCCCGTATACTTCTTTTAACATTGCATAAGCTTCTGTAAAAGTTTTCCCCAGTTTAACAAGAAACTTGAGATTAACCCGTTGTTCCATCTGAACACTTAACATTTTTTCGACGCGTCACTGGTGCGTAGACTAATTCAATTGACCGCTACAGTTAAACTGAGCGACCCACTGGCTTGTCCGCCAAGCTCAGGATGGGAAAGTATCACCAGACATAATTCTGTTCAAACTTGTCGCGACACGCTCGCAACACGCCGGTGCAGCATCAGTTCGGTTATTTAATAGCCACACCTCGTACATCACTGGAAATATCTCCTATTTTGGATGCATATTACTAAAAATATTTAGTTTGTACACTCAGTTAAGTGGGCATTGAAAACTATGAAATATCAACAGAAACAAAAATGTTTAATAGAAATAGAACAAAAAATGTTCTATATAATATTGTTTATCTCTGTGGGAGTTGCGAGGAGTTGTATGGCTCTTGTGTAACTTGATCTGGTGAATAAATAAATAAATAAATAAATAAATAAATAAATAAATAAATAAATAAATAAATAAATAAATAAATAAATAAATAAATAAATAAATAAATAAATAAATAACAATAACCATTATTATTATACACGCAAGGTGATTCTAAAAGTTTCTGGACAAATTTTCCAAGATATTGTTTGAATTGATATCATCAATTACCTCGATAATTTTTCCTTCACAAAGTTTTTTATAAACTGCATTGTTCACATAGCCTCAACATCAAGAGGCATGAGGTCAGAACTCCTAAGGGACTATCTTGTGGGTTCGTTTTGACCCATATCATCTTTGACATTGATACTTGCACGATATCTTATAGTTTTCAATGCCTAGCTCAAAAGGTTAAATACCTTTTGCGCTAGGTTTGCAAACTGTTTATCATGTAGGACAATTGTTCCTTTTTTTGTTCATTTTCTGTTAAATCTTTTGTTTCTGTTGATATTTCATGTTTTTGCCTACTGCAATGCCTACTTTACTGCAATGCCTACTTAATCTTTTGAAGTCAAGTTTTCAAACTGAATATTTTTGATAACATCAGCAAAACTATAAGTTATTATGGAACCTTATATTGCTGAAATCAGAAAAAAAACATGAGGATTCTGATTTTCCATATAGAGTGTTTCATTTAAAAAAGTAAAACGTAACCTGTAATTAATTTGTTTTGAGAACCACACCTTCTCGTATCACTATGACGTAAAAAATCTTGCTTGAAGAAAGGTCAAAAGTCTGAAAATCGTCGACTCTGTTATTATTAAATGTTGTAAACAATCAGGAATGAGTATAAATACTGTTGAAATTTTTAATTAATGAAAATTTTATTGAGTGTCAAAGCGTGACAAAGAGTGACAAAGAGTAACAGTTTAGTTTTAACTTACCATTAATATGGTGAATTATTTTTAACAGTTCTTTCATAAAATGTCTTTTTTTACATTGAAACCAAACATCAAAAAACTTTTTCATATAGTTAGTTCATATGAGTATAAACAGACATTTAGAACCTACGAGGTGTAAATTAAGTAATGAGACTGATTTTTAAATCTTTTTATTCGAATGGAATTACAATTCAGTATTGTCTCTTTCAAAATAACTTCCTTGGGAAGCCACCCAGCGTTGGAGATGGTTCTTCCATTCCTCATAGCAGTGCTGGAACTGGTATACTGGAATAGCCTTCAGCTGGTCGGTTACAGCCGTTTGAATGTTTTCTATGGTCCCAAAATGACGTTCCTTGAGGTGATTTTTTAATCTCGGGAAGAGAAAAAAGTTATAAGAACTTAAGTCAGAAGACTAAGGAGGCTGAGGAGCCACAGAAATGTTTTTAGTGGCTAAAAACTCTTTTACTGAAATGGCTGTGCGACAAGGCGCATTGTCGTGATGCAACATCCAGTTGTTCTTGATGTTGGTCTCACACGCATGACCCTTTTTCTAAGTTTTTCAAGAACCTCTTTGTACAGGAGTTGATTTACTGTTTGGCCTGGAGGCACAAACTCTTTGTGGACAATTCCCTGGCTATCAAAAAAGCAAATCAATATGAATTTGATCTTCGACTTGCTCATTCTTACTTTTTTAGGTCTTGGAGAGCTTGAAGTGTGGCATTCCATGCTTTGATGCTTGGTTTCCGGGTCGTATTCAAACACCCAAATCTCATCACCAGTAATTACATGTTCCATAAAATGGGGATCATTTTCAATCGATTCCAAAAAGTCAAGACACTTTTCTCTACTGATATCCTTTTGTTCCTGCGAAAGGTTTTTTGGAATCATTTTTGCGCAGATTTTTCTCATCTCCAATTCGTTAGTCAAAATCTGATGAACAGTGGTGTGATTCAAATTTAAGTCTTCACCAATCATTCTTGTCGTCTACATCTCAACGCACAATATCCCGAATTATATCGACATTTTTATCGATTCTTGAAGATGAAGGCCGTCCGCTGCGTGGTTCATCTTCAATCGACTCTCTTCTTATCAGAATGCCTTAAACCACCGAAAAAACTGGGCTCTTGAAAAAACACTGTCCCCCGTAGGCGTGATGAAGTTTTACAAAAGTATCCGTTGCGCTGTGTCAAAGCCTGAAACAAAATCTGATAGCACAAAGAACAATCAAAAGACTAACAAGTTTAAACTTGTTAGAGTCTTTTGATTGTCCTTTGACTGTTTTCGTAAACAGGTTTTTTTCTAGTGCGTTTTAAAAATGAGTGAGATTTCAGTGCATTATCAGTGCATTACATGTTAACCTACCGCCCTTCCAAGTCCCGTCTCCGCAGTGTTGCTTGATCGGGCGCTACGTTGCCAGTCTCATTACTTAACTTACACACCTCGTACTTCGACATCAAAGCGTATCTAATATTATTTCCGGATTACCTTCCGGTTAACGACCTCTAACGCACTAGGGCCTTTATTTATTTTGCACAACCACCCATAACTACCCAGAACTACTCCGTAAAAATGTAACGCACTGACCAGGGAGGTAACAGTAATGCACAATGTAAGCGTGAAGCGAAAGGAAATTATTTTAAATGTAGGGAGAACCATTCAGTTCAATACATCAGTCTGACAAGTTCGCATTTATTCTAGATATTTTTCGGATGGAGGTGTAGTGAGGAAGGGTCGACCACGCCATTTACTATTACACGCGCAACTGGGCATGAAATAGGGGAGAAAACAGTTATTATAGGAACGTTGCGTTAAGAATTAAGGATATTGCCGACATGGTTTTACCTTCTGGATAATTTTATGAACTTATAAATACACTAATGGAAAAAATTAGTCAAAAAAATTTCCGAAATTTTAGTGATTTTTCAGAATACTGTATCGCAGTGAAAAACGGTCTTATCGAGGTCTAAAAGAAAAACATTTTGAAGCTTTAAGTTTCTAGTTTCGAGACATTTCGGCAAAAAAATTTTTTAGAGCTACATGTTTCGCGCAATTTTAGGAAATAGTGTGAGAAAAAAAATGCGAAGTTTTTTGCTTTTTTTTGAAGTCCACGAGCTTGAAAAAAATGTTTCTAACTTAGTCATGGTATGGACCGGATAGCTTCAATTTGCTTTTTTTTTTAATCTCGATACGACCTTTTGTTGCTGAGATTTCGAACTCCTAAATCAAAAAGGACCCTTTTGTCTTTCATTGACGATATCTCGGCAACCAACGGTAGCACAGAAAATCTAAGGGAAGTTCTGACTGGAATAAAAACTCCTACAAGGTTCTGCTGCGATTTTTGAGGAGAATTTTTTTTGTCCTTGACATGAATTTGAAAAAACAGGAAAAACGAGTAATTGATGGTTTTTCAAAACATCAACTGCTGAAATTCAAATCTTCATGAAATGACTAATGTTGCGTGTGTCTTTTGCAGTTGAATATACCCCCCAAAAACCATGCAAAGTTACATTACGATCTAACGAACCGTTTTCTTGTGCAAATGGTCATACTTTTGAAAAAATTAAAGGGTCAGGTTTTTTTAATTTAAACGTCCTAAACGTCATGGCTAAAGTGAAAACAAAAATTTTTCGAGCTTACTCACATTTTTTTCCGCAAATACCGTAAAAAATCAAAAAAATACCAGAATGTTTTGAAAAAAAAATTTTAAAGGCTTCCAAAACTTGAAATAATTTTGATTTTCACTACTGTCCGCATTAGCATTACCCAAATCGTACCACGTGGAGGTTGCACGATCGGTTACGCTTCTTACACATACGTCTGTGTGTGTGTGCGTGTGCGTGTGCGTGTGTCGAAACGCGATTAGAGTCATCAACTTTAATTTAAATTAAATTAAAAATTGACGGTCAAAAACTTCGGACGGTCGTGCACCCTCCACGTGGTAGACTTTGGGTAATGCTAATGCCGACGGTAGTGAAAATCAAAATTATTTCAAGTTTTGGAAGCCTTTAAAAAATATTTTTTTCAATTTTCGAACATTCTGAAATTTTTTTTGAAATTTTTTTTTGGAAATTTCAACGTTATGTGCGGAAAAAATTGTGTCAGCTCGAAACTTTTTTCGAGCTGACAAGAGTTTTTCTTTTCTTTTTCCTTTCTTTTCTTTTTTTTTCGCAATTTTTTTTCTCACACTACTTCCTAAAATTGCGCGAAACATGTAGCTCTAAAATTTTTTTGCCCAAATATCTCAAAACTAGAAACTTAAAGCTTCAAAATGTTTTTTTTAGACCTCGATAAGACCATTTCGACCAATCACTAAAAATTCGGAAAATTTTTTTGACCCTTTAATTTTTTCCATTAGTGTATACTCGTGACGTGGAAATTGCTACACCGAGAAGGGGTACGAATTTTTTGACCAAACTTGGCAGAAACGCTTAGCTACTCAACGGAAATAATTGATTAACATTTCGTTATGATAAATGAAGTGGTAATGGCCTATCTGACACTTGTCAGTTTTTGCTAACATTAATCACGTGTGTATTTCTTGCGAGTTTTGGATGAATTTTTAATTTTTTCTCTTATCACACTTTTGTTTAACGTGTTAGTGTGGGGTTATGCCTAGTGTGATGCAAATAGTGGCAACGTGGAAATTACCTTTAGTTAAGTAATTTAAGAGAGCTCGAATTGTGTGCTTGAGCGAAGATGGTTTTTTGTTCAGGGAAATAGCAAATTGCCTTAACCGGAACCAATCCACCATCATGCGCTCTGATCAGTCATGGACTAAGGAGGCACAGGAAAGTAGGCCAATCAAATTGTCGAAAATACCTCGTTTTTTTGCCAAAATTTAGTTCAGTAAACATGGATATGTAACAAATAGGAAAAATTCCGTAGAACTGAAAGAACTACTTTACCCCATCTGAATATTATGGCTTCATTTTCATAATAGAGTCCAAAATTCGCAAAAATATTTTAGACAAAAGTTGTAGAACTTTTTATAACAAAAATTTTGAGCCCAACCCGATGTCAATTGATAAACAAATGTATTAGTTATTACCAAAAACGGTTGAAAATCGCATTTTTTAAAACTTCTATACCTCTAAAACGAAAAAATATTTCAGATTATGTAGTCCTTGCCAAGTAGAAGAAGAGAATTTTTGTAAAATAGCAAAATATTTTATAGTTTCTGAATTCTTGCAGGCATTGTTTCAACAACCTCACGGAGTTCTGGTGAAAAGGTGTCCCTAATTTATTTTTTCCTTTAAAGTAGGCCATTTGAAAATCATCTCTCAAAACTATTTTTACCTTATGCCACAGTGTTTCAATGATATTTAGGTCGGGGCTGTTTGATGGCCATGATAGGACTTTAATATGTTGTTCCCCGAACCACTTTTTCGTCTTTTTTGCAGTAGGTATGGGAAGCTGCGCCGTCGTGTTGGAATATGAAATTATTGTCTGGGTACATATCCTGAACAGTCGGTAATAAGCTATTCGTAAGTATTTGTATATAGTGTTAACGTTGAGGGTACCCTCTATGTAGGCCTCATACTGTCCCAAACCTTTAGCGGACATACATCCCCAAATCATGACACCCTTCGGGAATTTTACGGTTCGTTTAAGGCAGTCCTTATGAAAGGCTTCACTTTTTGTTCTTATTACTCTTTTTCTATGATCGCCTACGCAGACATCAAATTTGGACTCGTCACTGAAAATTACTCTTGACAAGTCTTCTATAGTCCACGATACATTCGATTTAGCCCAGTTCAGTCGATTTTTTTTTGTGCCTCAGTTAATAAAGACTTTTCTTTAAGCCTACGATCATTTACGAAAATTGAAAAATTAAAAATTTGAAAAATAAAATAGTAATACCTTATAAAAACTGAGCCCAGACTGATGAATGTATTTTCTGCAACATTCGCGGGATAGCCTTTCTCCTGTTTCAGAGTTTCATTGCGCTGTTATATCCCTTAAGGTGTTCCATCGACTTTTTTTGCAAATTTTCACCAACAACCTTTGGCTCCTTTCAGTAACAAGTCTAGGTCTTCCAGGACTTTTATCTACTACATCCAAATATCTTCGCGGTAATGCTTTAATATATCCCCTACAGTAGACTTGGCAAAACACAATTCTTCCTCAATTTGGCGAAGCAGCATTTTTTTAATCAGCTGCAGCAATTTTTGATCAGTCGCTCACGTCCAAGGCTCATTTTTATTTAAAAATAACGATTATTCGCAAAAACTACCAGAAATTACCTGTGACTGACACATCTCATTGTGACATTAATGGTTATCGCGGCAACAACAAATTTTTTATTTTTTAGGGCAGGTTTCTCGATTTTCCGAACATTTAATTGTCAGCATTTTTAGCAGATTTTTATATTTTTGGCCATAAATTCATAACAAATCCAAGCTAATAATAATTTTCTACATAATATTATCTCGCAAATGTATGTAATTTTATACATTTTAGGTTTTTAAAGCGTGGTTGTATTTTTTGCATAACGGTTAATAATTTTTTTGAAAAAATGCGTTTGTCCGAACATATAGTTGTTAGGGATCGTATGTCCCCAATAGTAGACTTTGCAAAGCACAATTCTTCGGCAATTTCGCGGATTTGTTTGCCACTGCAGTATTTTTTTACAATGAGCTCCCGCAATTTTTTATCAGTCGCACGTCCACGGCCCATTTTTATTTAAAAATAACGAATATGCGCAAAAGCTACCAGATATCACCTGTGACTGACACATCTAATTGTAAAATTAATGGTTACCGCAGCAACAACAAATTTTTATTTTTAGTTGTCAGCATTTTTTAGCAATTTTATATTTTGGGCCATAAATTCATAACAAATCCAAGCTAATAATAATTTTCAACATAATATTATCTCGCAAATGTATGTAATTTTATATATTTTAGGTTTTTAAAGCGTGGTTGTAAATTTTTGCATGGCAGTGAATAATTATTTTTTTAAAAATGCGTTTGTCGCATTTATACAAAATATAACGGTGTTTACAATTTTATTTATTTCAGAAATTGATTGAAATTCATTCATTTTCCACCCGCAAATTCCAGTTCCAATTAAAAAAATAAATAAATAAATAAATAAAAAATCGCCATTCCGATTCGAATTTCAGAAGCGCTAAGGGCTTAGCTTGCTCGCTGCAGACGCGGACAGAAATGCTTTTGTCGAGAATACAAATGATATGGACCCGAAAGGTATATTCCCAGTCGATCGGGTTTCGTTGGATGCAACGGAGAGAAATCATTTAAAAACGAGCAACATACTGCGCTTGGAGCCTCGGGAACAAATCCCAATTTGTAAACGACCCCCTAGGAATGGTTCGATGCCGTACGGCATCGATTCGATATGCAAGTGTATACAGTCTGTCCCAAATTAGTTATGGATGCATCGGTGCCTAATATTTTTAATTATACGCCTTGTATTATTTTAGCAAGTACATTGTTAGCATATTTTTTTCAAGGCGTATCACAATCCTATAAAACCGTGTTACCTACAGTGAAATTTTAAAATAATACATTTTTTTTCCGAAGTATGTTAGAATTTACAAATTACAAACAAAACATAAACTAATAAAAATAGTGTAAACTAAATAATTTTTTCTAAACACTTTTGGCATCGCTTTAAAACAAACTGAATTTATTGATTAATCTTCTCAATGTACTCTGATCAAATTTGACCCGGAGTGGTTAAGACAGTGGCGGCTGTGATAAAGGCACAGGGGCACGACCAGCCCAAATTTCAATAATAAATATTTTGTGTTAATTTACTATAAATTACTGTTACAATAATATCAATTAATTGTATACGACAAACTATTCATATTCTAATTATTATTCCTTTTATACCACAAATATTGATTTTTATCACATATATTGACTATTGGCGCCACCGTAGTCTGAATTCTCGCATTTCGCGCGCGTGGGCGAGGGCACACAGTTTCCCAGCCCTCGTTTTTGATCGGGCTTTTTCGGTGACTGGTAATGTTTGGAGATGATTTCAGCAGACAGACGTCGTTAAATCGTTCGAAAATCAGCTGAACGGGTCATACTTGTTGAGTGACCTTTTTTATTGATTGTTTATTTTCTTCGCTGAGAAGTGTGTTTTTACTGTTTTTGATTGTGAAACGTTTCAAAATGAATTCGGTGGACTTTTTATTTACTGATAAAGATATTACATACGAGATCCGAACGGAAATTAAACAGTTAGGAAGGCCGACATCCGATTTGATTATTTCCAAAACAGACGTAGGAAAATCGCGAAATTATTCACGAAGTTTTAATAGTAGTGTCTACGACCGATTTAAGTGGTTATGTGGGTGTCCTAAAAGAAACAAACTGTTTTGTTTTATTTGTTTAGTGATGGGTGGCAACCAAAGTGCATGGATTCAAGAAGGTGTGAGTGATTTAAAACATTTAAATGAACGAGCTAAGAAACATGCTAGCTACAATGAAAAACATTTATATAACATCTTAGATTTTAGTGTGTTGGGAAAGGTAGACATAAGGCAACAGCTTGGTAGTGCTTATTGTGAAAATATAAGACGTCAGAATGAAAATGTAGATAAAAACAGACATATTTTAAACCAAATAATTAATTGTATTAAATTTTGTGAAACAATTTCGGGACTTTAATGAAAAGGCGATTAACATTTTTGTGAACAATAAGGACAGGCGAGCTGATTTCCTCTACAAATAACGGTAAGATACCTATATCAAATTTTTTCACATGTTGCCGTTATTTTAATATATTTAAGCCCTCAATATTCTTGACTAAATATTATATCAAAAAGCTACCAAATCCCAAAAATGATTCTTGTGAAAGTCTATATTTTTTGTATAAAAGAATTTTTCATTGAAATTCTGAAGTGTCAGTAAAACGCATGACCTTGAACATTTTAAAAATTTTCGCCTGCCGCGCCATTGGTAGCTAATAAGTAATCATACTGACACACCCTGTGCCCACCCATGTAACACACCCAGGAGCCGCCACTGTGTTAAGAGGGCCACACATTTGTATGTATTTTAATACAAATCTTTATTATCGCCTTCAAATAGGCTCCTTTTGAGCCAATACAAGCATGCCAACGGTTAATCCAATTTTCCATACACTTATTACAGGCCTCAGCCGGGATGACCTTTAGTTCCTTCAACGAATTACTTTTTATGGCCTCAATCGACTCATTCGGCGCGTTCCCCGGAGCGGACATTTGAGTTTCGGGAACAGAAAAAAGTCACAGGGAGCCAAATCTGGCAAATACGATGGCTGAGCGATGACTTTTGTTTCGTGATTGGCCAAAAATTCAGTCACAATCAGGCAGGAAAAAAAAAACGTTTTTCGTGGAAAACGTCCAGTTTTTTGTTTCTACGCCGATGGTTCCAGTACCCACTCCAGGATCAAAATATGTTGAGTCGATCCATATGAGGTGCTGAGAGCTTCTGCTATCTATCTAATGCAACACGGCGATTTTTCGAGCACAATTACTTTAACTTTCACTTTCGATGTTATCGTCGTTAACAGAGGTGGATGGACGACTTGCGTGAGGCAAGTTTTCTACGACCTCATGACCCTCACTGAATGCTTTATGCCACTCAAATACTTGCGTTCTCTATAAGGTAGACTACCCAAAACACTTCTGCAACATCTTCAATGATTCCGTAGCCGTAATTCCATTGGAAACGCAGAATTTCACGCAAACTCGTTGTTCAATTTTTTTCCATAGTAAATATCGCCAGACAAACTTTTCGCGTCGTAAACAAATGGCTACCAAACACACACTAATTGACATATCTCGCTCAAACTTCATATGAATGTCAACGAAGGTTGTACCATCCTAGGGAAAAAATTACCGATTCGGTTTACGCGCGCAGTTTAAATGGACCAGTCCGGGTCAAATTTTGTCAGGATTATTTCAGTTGGAACTAACGTTTTAACTGAAAAGTGAAAACAAAACTTTAACTACATATAAACTAAAACTAATCGTTCTAAATTTTATACATTCTCTGAGGACACTAGAATTTATATTTCATTTTTTGTATATCCTCAAAGATAAAAGTCAATAGGACTGAGGTGTGGAGATCTAGGTGGCCATAAAATTGTCCCATTATTCGAAGTAACCCTATTTTTTAAAATTCGACTTTTAGTACTGGGTCTATGTTGCTCTATATGCGCTGGGCAGTCATCATGGTTAGACTAAATTTGATTTGTATCTTCTGTAGTTGGTCTGAGAGCTGGTACTATTTGGTCTTGCAATACGTGGAGGTGGTTTGCATCATTCAAATTACCATTTAAATTGATTTTTAAACTAAACTTTCAGGCGGTGTCA
Source organism: Aromia moschata (assembly GCA_029963805.1). Classification (NCBI taxonomy): domain Eukaryota; kingdom Metazoa; phylum Arthropoda; class Insecta; order Coleoptera; family Cerambycidae; genus Aromia; species Aromia moschata. Next base: position 215,124 of record JAPWTK010000527.1, on the reverse strand, counting down.
AAATTGTTTGGATGAGGAGGCACTATCTAATAACATAAAAATCTAAAATGGCGCTGGTAAGAAAAAATCAATTAACGGCATTAACTCAAAAACAAATGACAACAGAAATTTTGATAACGTCATTGAAAGCACAGTAAAAAAAATCATAGGAAAGTTAAAACAATATACTATTACTAAACGCACCTTCTCAAATTTTTCTCGAAAACGGTTTCAGATAAATCGAATTTGAAAAAAAAGTCGATGAGGTAATAAAATCCTCTAAAACTTTCCCCATTTAACCATCTTTCTATTTCAAAAAATAGCCAAACTACCATTACATACCTAACCAATTTGGGACAGACTGTATTTTATTTAAAAGTGAATCTTTGCAGTTTAGAGCTCGGAGTTAATGCCAGGATTTAACTTAACGGATATAAAATCAGAGGTCGAATGTTAACCGTTAAATATCCAACTTAACAGGGGGGATTAGCGATATTCATACAATCGAGAGATGCGATTTAAAAGTAATGTTTTTGGACGGTGATTATTGAAATTTCAATGGCCCTCTGAATGATTAACTGAATCAAAAATTGAAAGATTAATTCGATTTAAAGTTCAGGAGGAAAACATTTAAAAAGAGAAAGTTGTAGCACTTGAAGAACTTGAAAGACAATGAAAGAAAAACAAAGGAAAAATACAAGAAGACACAAAGAAAAAGTTGCTAATTGGCTCGTATCGAAACATTTCACTTAAATGACAATTGAGAAATTTGTGACACAGAAAACGACTAAGAATTTCAGAAAACGAATCTAATAACAAAAAATACAAATAACAAATAAAATGAGACTGCAAAACGCAATGGTTTTTGAAAAAATAGCCCCTGAATTATAAAGAAGAACAATATTTTACGTAAAGTTGTGTCCAACTTTATTCGGATCCCCTTTTGAAGACTGTACACAGTGCAGACTGTGAAACTTGGTGCAATAAATGTTATACAAGCTACAAGGAAATCGATTGGTTCAAGTATGATGTTTCCTCCTAGTCGCCATCTTGCCCTACTAATTGTCCACTTCAGATTGCCCCACGTAATAAAAAAAATAAAAACAAAAACATTGTTTTTATATACGAGGTGTATTAAGTATCGAGACTGCCTTTTTTAATTTTTTTTATTCGAATAGAATTACAATTGTCTGCTACAAAATAACTTCCTTGGGAAGTCACAGCGCTGGAGGCGGTTCTTCCATTTCTCATAGCAGTGCTGGAACTCATATACTGGAATAGCCTTCAGCTGGTCGGTTACAGCCATTTGAATGTTATCTGTAGTCCCAAAATGACGTCCCTTGAAGTGATTTTTCAATATCGGGAAGAGAAAAAAGTCACAAGGACTCAAGTCAGGCGAATAAAGAGACTGAGGGGCCACAGGAATGTTTTTAATGGCTAAAAACTTGTTTACATAGGTGTGTGACAAGGTGCATTGTCGTGATGCACATCCAGTTGTTCTTGATGTTTGGCCTCACACGCATGACCCTTTTTAGAAGTTTTTCAAGAACCTCTCTGTAAAAGTGTTGATTTACTGTTTAGCCTGGAGGCATAATCTCTTTGTGGGCAATTCCCTGGCTATCAAAAAGCAAATCAGCATGCATTTGATCTTCGACCTGCTCATTCTTGCTTGTTTGGGTCTTGAAGAGTTTGAAGTGTGTCATTCCATGCTTTGGCGCTTGGTTTCTGGGTCGTACTCCAGCACCCCAATCTCATCACCAGTAATGACACGTTCCATAAAATGGGGATCTTTTTCAATCGATTCCAAAAAGTCAATACACTTTTCTCTACTGATGTCCTTTTGTTCCTGCGAAAGGTTTTTTTGGAACCATTTTTGCGCAGATTTTTCTCATCCCCAATTCGTTAGTCAAAATCTGATGAATAGTGTAGTGATTCAAATTTAACTCTTCCCCGATCATTCTTGTCATCAACATCTGAACGCACAAGATCCTGAATTCTATCGACATTTTCATCGTTTCTTGAAGATGAAGGCCTGCCACGAGTGGTTAATCTTCAATCGACTGTATTCTTTCTGAGAATTCCTTAAACCACCGAAAACCTGGACTCTTGAAAAAACACTGTCTCCGGAGGCGTGTTGAAGTTTTGCAAAAGTATCCGTTGTGCTGTTTCCATGTCTGAAGCAAAATCTGATATCATACCGTTGCTCAAAATCAATGTCACTCATTTTTAAAACACACTAGAAAAAAAAAACGGTTTACGAAAACAGTCACAAAGAACAAACAAATGACTCAGTTCAACTCAGTTCAACTTGAAGTTCAAACTAGTTTTTGCTAGATCGGGCGCTCCGTTGCCAGTCTCATTACTGTTAAATGCTTACTATTCCAGGTGTTTTATTTTTTTATTAAATATATGTATGTTTGCATCCTTATTGTTTAGTTCCATTTAAATGTATGACATTTAATTATCAGCAGTTTTTTTCGTTAAGACCGTCAGCTTGCCCCACTCTCCCCTATTTCTAACTTAAAAAGGACATTTTTTGCTTTGATTATCTACGAGACTGTTGGTCATAAAACGTAAAACCTTTAAATGGAGACTGTTTATGCAGTTTGAAGGCTCTCCGTCTTGTATTTACCGAAGGAAGAAACATTAAAACGAACTAAACTGCCAGTAAAAGAATATAAATACATATCTTTCAATTTCCTTCTTCGCTATATAAAACGGCTCGTTAATGCAGTGGCGGCTCGTGGGTGTGTTACATGGGTGGGCACAGGGTGTGTCAGTAGGATTACTTATTAGCTACCAATGGCGCAGTAGGCTTTTTAAAATTTTCAAGGTCATACGTTTTACTGACACTTCAGAATTTCAAATTAAAATTTCAAAAATTCTTTTATACAAAAGTGTAGACTTTCACAAGAATAATTTTTGGGATTTGGTAGCTTTATTAAGTAATTATTAGGCACGAATATTGAGGGCTTAAATATATTAAAATAATGGGTGGCAACATGTGAAAAAAAATTATATATGTATCTTACCGTTATTTGTAGAGGAAATCAGCTCGCCTGTTTGTTCACAAAAATGGTTATCGCCTTTTCATTAAAGTCCCGGATTTGTCTCACAAAATTTAATACAATTAATCATTTGTTTTAAAATATGTCTGTTTTTATCCACATTTTCATTCTAACGTCTTATATTTTCACGATAAGCACTATCAAGCTATTACCTTATGTCTACCTTTCCCAAACACTAAAATCTAAGATGTTATGTAAATGTTTTTTCATTGTAGCTGGCATGTTTCTTAGCTCGTTCATTTAAATGTTTTAAATCACTCACCCCTTCTTGAGTCCATGCACTTTGGTTGCCACCCATCACTAAACAAATAAAACAAAACAGTTTGTTTCTTTTAGGACACCCACATAACCACTTAAATCGGTCGTATACACTACTATTAAAATTTCGTGAATAATTTCGCGATTTTCCTACTTCTGTTTTGGAAATAATCAAATCGGGTATCGGCCTTCCTAACCGTTTAATTTCCTTTCGGATCTCGTATGTAATATCTTTATTAGTCAATAAAAAGTCCACCGAATTCATTTTGAAACGTTTCACAATCAAAAACAGTAGAAACACACTTCTCAGCGAAGACAATAAACAATCACTAAAAAAGGTCACTCAACAAGTGTGACCCGTTCAGCTGATTTTCGAACGATTTAACGACGTCTGTCTGCTGCAATGGTCTCCAAATATTACCAGTCACCGAAAAAGCCCGATTAAAAACGAGGGGCTGGAAAACTGTGTGCCCTCGCCCGCGCGCGAAATGCGAGAATTCAGACTACGGTGGCTCGGTGCTCGATCGATAGTCTGTCATAGTATATATGTGATAAAAATCATTATTTGTGGTAAAAAAGGAATAATAATTAGAATATGAATAGTTTGTCGTATACAATTAATTGATATTATTGTAACAGTGATTTATAGTAAATTAACACAAAAGAAATATCTTCTATTGAAATTTGGGCTGGGCACGTGCCCCTGTGCCGTTTATTACCAGCCGCCACTGCGTTAATGTAATAAAACCCAAACAATTAAACGTGTTCTATTCGATGAAAGTATAACAACAGAGGGTGGGAGCCGGCCAAAAAGAGCGAATGAATTACAAGGGAACAGGAGGCTCCAGAACTCACAAAAGCAACTTCATTAGTGTCTGGTGTAGCTCAATTATTCCAAGAATCAGAAAGCGCGGGGTGTAAGAATAGGGAGAGATTGGCAAAACACGGATAATTGTGGGTATAAATATATCAGCCCCATATTTAACAGTTCAGAAGGAAACTTCCCCTGATTATATTTTCTACCTCTGGCAGACTGGTAAACATATATTATTTATACTTACACAAGTAAGTCTATTTTTTCTTAATCAGTGGCGGCTGCTAAGGTTTTCAAGTTGCGCAACCTCCAAAAAATTCTCGAAAAAAAACGCAAACGTATATTTTTACTTTCAAATTTCAATCGTAATACAAGTGGAAAGTAGTTGTCACAACATACCTACATATTTGTCATTACCCGTTGTATATTGTACGTACGAGGTCTGTAAATTAAGTAATGAGACTGATTTTTTTTAATTTTATTCGAATAGAATTACAATTCAGTTTCAAAATAAATTCCTTTGGAAGCCACACAGCGCTGGAGACGGATCTTCCATTCCTCATAGCAGTGCTGGAACTCATATACTGGAATAGCCTTCAGCTGGTCGGTCCCTTGAGGTGATTTTTCAATCTTGGGAAGAAAAAAAGTCACAAAGACTCAAGTCAGGCGAATACGAAGGATGAGGAGCAACAGGAATGTTTTTACGGGCTCTCTTAAGCGAAACTCTGTGTGGCTCGCTAAAACTCTGTGTGGCTGTGTGACAAAGCGCATTGTCGTGATACAATTTCCAGTTTTTCTTGAGTTTGGTCTCACAAGCATGGCCCTTTTCCGAAGTTTTTCAAGAACATCTCTGTAAAAGTATTGATTTACTGTTTGGCCTGGAGGCACAAACTTTTTATGGATAATTCCCTGGCTATCAAAAAAGCAAATCAGCATACATATAATCTTCGACTTGCTCATTCTTGCTTTTTTGGGTCTTGGAGAGTTTGAAGTGTGCCATTCCATGCTTTGGCGCTTGGTTTCCGGGTCGTACTCAAACACCCAAGTCTCATCACCAGTAATGACACGTTCCATAAAATGGAGATCATTTTTAATCGATTCTAAAAAGTCAAGACACCTTTCTCTCCTGATAATCTTTTGTTCCTGCGTAAGGTTTTTTTGGAATCATTTTTACGCAGATTTTTCTCATCCTCAATTCGTTAGTCAGAATCTGATGATCGTCGTGATGATTGTCGTCAACCAACGATCAAAACGCACAAGATCCCATATTCTATCGAAATTTCCATCGGGTCTTGAAGATGAAGACCTTCCGCTGCGTGGTTCATCTTCAATCGATTCCTGAAAGTGCCTTAAATCACCGAAATACCTCTTGAAAAAACACTGTCTCCGTTGCAAAAGTACCCGTTGCGCTGTGTTCAAGCCTAAAGCAAAACCAAACAGCACACCTTGCTGAAAATTCGAAAAAACGCAAAAAGTGGCCAAAATCGCAAAAGTGTCCCTTTTTGTGAGAAAAACCTGGGAGTCGGAATTTTTCTCCAAAGACACCAATAGCTCATGTTTTTCTGGTTGCCAACGAATTCAGCGTCGTTTCTAGCCATGGTACGCACATTATTTTATAAAAATGCGAAAATAATGCAAAAAAAAATGCTTATATCTCCTAAACGACTCATGCTACAGAAAATTATATACGTTCCGAAATTAAAGTAGATAAAATTTCCTACAAAATGCTTTGGTCAAAAGTATGTTGTATGGTTCATATTTTACCGAAGTTTGAAAATCGACGAATTTAGATGGGTTCGCCGTTCCAAAATTAACACATCAGTAGACATCACCTTCGAAGAAATAAATCTTCCTCCTGCTATGTCCCAGAAACATTTTTGGGTAATGAGAAAAACAAAAACAATCTAATCCAGATGTTGAAAACACACTTCGAAGCGAATTACATAAATATGTTACAGGCAGCAGAGGATGCTGATGTTGGCATTGTGACAACAGCTTTGTCTCAATCTCCCAATTTCGATTGTGGATTTATAATCAGCGAAGATGTTGATGTTCTTGTGTTGCTAACTGGGATTCCTAGTTCAACCAAAACGAACTTATACATGTTAAAACAAGGGAAGAGTGGCAAACCTAGCACGTTCTCCTCAACATTATCGTATAAGTATTCAACTTCCGTAGAATGCGAACCAGACGACATATAATTAAATTCGACTGAATGCATTTTGTAGAACATTTTGTCTACTTTAATTTCGGAACGTATAAAATTTTCTGTAACATGAGTCGTTTAGGAGATATAAGCAAGAAACTAAAAAAAAGTGCGAAAATTTCTTGGTTTTTCACCTGCCAAAAGTTCTCTTCCCGGTTTTTGAGGTCGAAAACTTAGTTTTACACTTCCCACCTTATACCAAACAGTCCTACAAAAAAAAACATTTGCCCTAATTAATGCAAGGTAGAGTGTTTTTATCAATTGGACTATGCATGATTTTTTGAGAAAAAAAGTTGCGAAGTTACATAACCTCAAATATGTCAAAAAAACATGTTTTTTGCACTTTTAGGTTAGGATATCTCAAAATCCTGACGTTACAGAGCAACATTAAACATAGATTCTAAGTCAGCGTCGAAAAATACATAAGAAACATATGGTCTGACCCCAGATTCAGACAACTTTTTCTGAAAACCCGTGTAATTAAAAAAAATATTTCACTGCATATTCCCTACATATTGTTACGAACGCTGGGCCAGTCCGCCCCTGCCTGCTTCGATGAATCCAGCCCACCGCACTTCGATGACGTACGCGGGCAGCGCCCGCGTCGAAAGATCACGGCTGCTTTGCCCGATTGTTCGGGAATCGAAGCGCCGGGAAGCTACTGGTAGAATCCGCATGGATATATGTATAACGGGGTATTTCGACGCGGGACAGGAGTCTCTATTTGAATCATGTGAACGGCGCGCTCTCCGTACAACGCTCTAATATAAATTGTATAAAAATAAATTAGTGTAGTTACGTAGTGTTTAGTCCGTAGTTGTATTTATTAAATAAATAGTGTTAGTTTAAATAGTGCGAGTTTAATTTTTCACACCTCACGAACCCGAAATAAATAAAACGTTACAATATCGATCCTAGATAAAGATACATGAGGACAAATCATGCGGTCGGATCTTTTAACTCAATTAACACCAAAACCTCAGAAATGACTACAAACTGTTGTTGATAACGCAACAGAACTTTGCTTTATAATACCGTTTTTTTTTTCATTGTTGTTTCCCGCTGGTTCGTTTCAATAGAGGTTTGCCTGACGCCGCGCAGCGTCACAAACAATGGGCTTCAATTTACTCTGGCGCATCATACGCGAAACTGCGTCCGAATGCTGTTGCGTTTTTATAAACACGATTTGATTTCTCCATTTCACACGTTATGATTTAGGATTACTGCATTTCACGCAAGCAAAGCAACGACCTCTCATTATCCCGATTTGGCACCCGGGTGGCAGTTCTACCGTCAGTAAGAGGGAATTTAATTAGTTCATTGGACGATTCGAACTTAAAATAAAGTCTTCTGTTTTAAACAAAATGTTTTATTATTATTAGGATCCGGAGTGTGCTACAACCCATGATCGGCACTATACAACTCTTTGATAATTAAAGTATAAACCGTATTTTCAAACGCCTTGTAAATTACGTACGCGTGTATTACTTGCCTGTGCATACGTACGCCACTAACCGCGCCTAGTAACACACTGGACTCTCCCGGTGCTGGAGCGATAGAAGCCTGTATGCAATTTAACCATATAGCTTAGCGAGCGTTCCGTTGTTGGGATCACAGACGGTTCACAGATTTTATGTATTCCTTGCAATCGTCGATATCTTATATATTTCGTAGACGCCGAGAGCATGAACGGCATTTATATTCGAATATCCATCAACAAAATAATACTGGTACTATTGGTACTAAAAAAAGGAACTTAGGAAAAGGAAAAGGGTTTAATTTTTGCATAATATTTTGCGCATGTAGCCTTTCGTGGAACATGGTTGACGATATTCACTTCACTAGACGTTTTTTGTCAAATATATATCCTATTTTCCATTGCCTAGTTGCCATATATTAAGTGAAACATATTTTTATAGAAGTCATATCAACGTGTCATGGGAAATATCAAAGAAAACATACCTACTCAATAAATTTCTGTGGCTGACAGTAGACGAAACAACATATTTTTGCAGTAGTAAGGTCGTTAATGTTCTGGTACGAATTTTAGTTATTTCAGATATACTTTTAGTTATAATAAAATACAATTATAAGAAAATATCGAAAGCAAAAACTTCACTAAACGCTCAGTGCAGTTAAACTGTTATCCGTTGTTATCTAAACACAGTTGGAGCAATATAACAATATTGGTTGGATAATAGAACCTTAAAAGAGTTGCAAGAAAATCTGAGACGAAGGAACGGAGAGAATCGGCTCCAAAAAACAGTTCCATCTGCAGCCAAGGTCATGGCGTCAGTTTTTTGGGATGTGCGTGGGATAATTTTCATTGATTATGTTCAATCAACGGCGAGTATTATGCGCTTATTACAGCGTTTGAATGATGAAATTAAGAAAAAAAAAGCCGCATTTGGCGACGAAGAAATTTTGTTTCATCAAGACAAGGCACCATTTCACACATCCGGTATCGCGATGGCCAAAATCAATGAGTTAAAATTCGAATTGCTTCCTATTCGCCAGATTTAGCCTTTTCAGATTATTTTCTGTTTCAAAACTTGAAAAAATGGCTCGGCGATAAAAGATTTGCCAACAATGAAGAGGTGGAGACTGCAGTTAACTATTTTGAGGAACTCGACATCGCTGGGAAAAGTGTATCGAACTAAAACAAGACTATGTAGAGAAATAAAGATATTTTTGTGTGTTCTTTCTTAGGTCGGGTACTTCTGGGACTACCTTCATATTTGCGAAGAACGGTGTTTTAGGTAAAAATGGACAACAGTTTAACTGCACCAAACATTTGGTGCTTTTTTTATTTTGTGTTATAATTGCCGTGAAGTAATAACAAGACAATACAGGTAGCAACTATCTACGTGCATCTTATCCGAAAAGTTCAAGTAAATTGCTTAACTAATACTGTGTGTTGCGGTTTTTATCCAAAACAGTATATTTGAATAAAATATTCTCGATAAGAATATTTCTCCTCTAAAATGTGCCTTTATTTTTTTGAGCCACCGACTATAATTAATAAACAAAACTTAATATCTATAATGACTACAATTTTCGTAATTATACGCATACACATTTGACGTAGTGGATATGAACTACCTAGAAAATAATATGTTTGTTTTCATTTGTCGTTCCAACTGTTCGCGGTATTAGCTACTAAATGACGGTAAATGTTTACAAGTATTATATCGTACTAGTATACTTATTATTCCTTCTTATCTAAAATTAATTATCTAGTATAAATAGAACGCAAACAAGAAGAAAAATACGTACACTCTGACAATAAATGTGATCTATGTATAATCGCGCAAACGTGTAAAAAAACTAAAACAAATGGAAAATTTTTTGGAATTCAAGAAAAATATATTCGCCTGAACAAGAAACACTTATTTCTCAAGAATTCTACAGGTTAAATGGTAAGAGACGAACTTTATGCATTATCAAGTAAATAAACGATAACAAAATTCAATATACATAATATAAGTTGGATTAATGAATGGTTTTATCAAATTAATAAGTTGATATAATATGCCGCCGAAAAGCAAATGAAAAAACTATATCACCGTTAAGAGTGTACCGGTTTCAGTGAAAAAATGATATGATTTTCGAACAAGAGAAGATAAGTTATTTTTGCATTATTATTTATGTATGGTGTAAAAAATATGCATTGTGTGTTACATTATACTTTAAAAAATTTCTCAGAGAGTAAATATGTATGGTATAAATTTATTTGAGTAGTATTTAATATTTACAGTAGTATATTTAAATATTTAACTTGTGCGGTGAAAATAGCAGCTACAGTTACCTCACAAAACACTCTTGTTGCTGGATCTCAGAAACTACAAAAAGTAATCAATGTGAACCAAAAACTGAAATAGTCTACTTCAGAAAAGTATTTAACCAGTAAACGTCTTTCTCCTACTCATATAAAGTGTGTAAATTAAGTCATGAAACTGATTTTTTTATTGTTTGTATTCGAATAGAATTACAATTCAGTATTGTCTCCTTCAAAATAACCTCCTTGGGAAGCCACACAGCGTTGGATACGGTTCTTCCATTCCTCATTGCAGTGCCGGAACTCATATACTGGAATAGCCATCAGCTAGTCGGTTACAGCCGTGTGAATGTTTTCTATGGTCCCAAAATGACATCCCTTGAGGTGATTTTTCAATCTCGAGAAGACAAAAAAAGTCACAAGGAAAAAAGTCACAAGGACTCAAGTCAGGCGAGTAAGGAGGCTGAAAAGCCACATGAATGTTTTTACTGCAGCACAGCAGTTTTTGCTGAGGCACAAACTCTTTGTGGACAATTCCCTGGCTGTCAAAAAAGGTAATCAGCATTCATTTAATCTTTAACTTACTCATTTTTGCTTTTTGGGTCTTGGAAAGCTTAAAGTGTGCCTTCCATGCTTTGGCGTTTTGGTTTCCGGGTCGTATTCAAACACCCAGATCTCATCACCAGAAATTGGGGATCATTTCCAATCGATTCGCACACGTTCCATAAAATGGGGATCATTTTCAATCGATTCCAAAGAATCAAAACACTTTTCTCTCCTGATGTCGTTTTGTTCCTGCGAAAGATTTTTTGGAACCAATTTTACGCAGATTTTTCTCATTCCCAATTCGTTAGTCAAAATCTGATGAAGAGTGGTGTGATTCAAATTTAACTCTTCCCCGATCATTCTTGTCGTCAACCGACGATCTGAACATACAAAATCCCGTATTCTATCTACATTTTCATCGGTTCTTGAAGATGAAGGCCTCCCGCTGCGTGGTTCATCGACTCTCTTCCTCCCTGAGAATGCCTTAAACCATCGAAAAACCTGGGCTCTTGAAAAAACACTGTCTCCGTAGGCGTGTTGAAGTTTTGCAAAAGTCGTTGCGCTGTGTCTGAAGCAAAACCTGATAGCACACAATTGCTCAAAATTAATGTCACTCATTTTTTAAAACGCACCAGAAAAAAACCGGTTTCGAGAACAACCACAAAGAACAAACAAATGACTCTAACAAGTTCAAACTTGTACTGAAGATGCATTACATGTTAACCTACCGCCCTTCCAAGCCCCGTCTCCGCAGTGTTGCTAGATCGGGCGTAGTCAGTCTCATTATTAAATTTACACACCTCGTACCTAGTATTTAAAATAATAAAGTAATAAACATATTTGTAAATGGTAACAATTTGGATGTCCGTATAGAGTAACAAACTCGGACATTTCATCATTGTGTTGAGTTTTTGTTTTGTATACCATATTTTTAACAGATTTGAATACATTAATACTTTAATCACTTCTATCATTTCTAACAGTACCTTTTAAGTAGCAAATCCTGTAACAATGTAAGTAAACCCAAGTTTAATTACATTGTAATGAAACCCAACAATCCATTGTTAACAACTCGAATCATATTTTCCTGATAACGAGCCATTAAAAAAAAAAACTATTAAGTTGGCCGAGAAAAAAATGCGTATTTCTATTCTTAATCTTAAGTTTGTAGTCCTGTTGAATTGTTAAAGTTGTCACAGTTGTAATGGTTACTTTTACCATTTGTATAAAAAAGGAGAAATAAAAAACTTTAACATTAAAAAGAAACTATGTTTTCGAAAAAATAAGACTCCATTAAAGAAAATGACGACCGCCCATATTTATAAACACTTAAGCTCTTATTTTAACTGAGAAAATAATGTGCTGCAGTAGCCACGGTGTTCTATTAATTTCTTCAAATTTATTGACAATGCGTTGCTGAAGGTCTTCCATATCGCCAACATATCGCCAATCGAAAATTGCATTTTATAGATAAAGCCAGAGAAAAAATCACAGGGGGTCAAATAGCTAAGATTCAAGATTAGGGGTCGAAGATCTGGAGGGGAATACAGGCGATAAACGAGATAACGATAAACGAGAGAACGAAAAATTCGCCTTTATAATTACGTAGTATGAGCACGAGCTCCATGTTCTTGCAAGTCATTGTCATGCAACATTTGTACAAAAAGGTGTTGAAATTTCTAAACGGTACCTCTCTGCGTTCAGTGTTCCATTGAAAGAAACTAGGTCCAACGATCCTCCTTCTGTACCCAGCTTCCCACACTTCAATTTGTTGTGGGTATAGTGGGGCTTCGATATAAAAGTGAGGGTTGTCTCATATTCTGAAAGTTAGTCATAAAGATGGAACCAACTCTCACCACTAAAAGATTTTTTCGAAGACAGCATCGTTATTGTTAAAATTGTCAATAAACCACTAGCAGAACTGTCCCTAATCTTAGAGGTTCGTTCTCTCTGAGAATTTCATGTGTGGATGGCAGACGGTATGGATGATGTGTCTCATTCTTAATCGGATTTGATGACATTTTTTAATGGTTCAATCAAGAAGACTAGAACTAATATAAGGAGACCGAACTCATTCAGTGTTATGGGCTCATATCTGTCCGCCTCCAGAAGGCGCTGTAAGCAGTGCTGTACTCGACGTCACGTGATGAGCAGCGGACCACATGTGAATGTTTATGAATGTAGGCTGTCAAAACGTATGCTTACATGCCGCTTGGCTTTAATAAAAATGCAATCCGAATGTTAAATAAATATGGTTCGAAAGTGCTGTGTTGCATTGTGTGATACAAGAAGCGCTCCGAAGCGTCAGAATAACCGGACATTATTTCAAATTACTGATGTATGTATGAAACGAAATATTTTCCTTTATTGTATTGTTAACGTTGAAGCATGTAACATGAAATATTTTCAGTATATTTTCATAATGATAATTGAGGGGTATAGATGCAAAACTCACATTATCTATCCACTTTTTAAAATTGTTCAGCACGATGAACAGGATAGCGCCACTAACTCTATTTCGAAAAATTATGGATGATGTGAGTTTTGCATCTGGACCCCTCATAATTACGAAAATTTGTAATTGCAAACATGACAACAAATTAACGACAAATATCGAGCGTCGGCCACATGTATTCGCACCACGGACATACACACGGACTCTAACGCACACAGATTAGTACAGAACGACAGTGCTTACAGCGCCTCTGGAGGCGGACATATTCGAGCCCGTCGCGTTATACAGCGAAAAGCCGCAGCTCTGTCTCCTTAGTTCTAGTCTTCTTGGATTCAATATAAAGATTCACATAATACTTTGATCCAATATTTAAATATTATTTTCTGTCCTCAGTGAAGTAAAAACTATCCCTATCACGTGGTCTGAGAATGTGACGTAATAATACCTTTATCACAGGTAGAATACATCATGTCCACAAAATAATCTTTATCGATATTTTACCATTTACCAATATTTAAGATTACCTCCTATCAATATTTGCTATTGATTGTTGATCAACCATCAATATTTACATATTGATACTGATACTCACACCAACACACGTTACTGAATTTTTGTACTTGAAATAAGGCTAACGCACAAAATCAAAGGTAGGTATTATAATCTTCATCAACGGCCTGAAACGATAAAACTCATTTTTTCCACTAATCTATCGTATTATGCAACTTACATGTGCAATTAAATAATTAAATATATCGTGTGTGGTTAAAAATAGACGTCCTCCTTTGCTGGTACTTACGTATAATCAACTTTTGTTTGTCAACATCGGCATTGGGTATGTTAACACGCGCCTTGTATTCCCATGTGTTCATTAGATGTGTTATCAGGTTATCACTGTTTCTCGTAGATAATGAATTCTCGCAAGTTTTTAACTATGGGGGTCATTCCCTCTATGCCGTCATACGATAAGATATATTCGTATTCGTATTGAACATTTATTGCAAAACATTGTTTTTTTACTTTGTACCTACTGACGAATAATTCCTATTTGAAATTAGGATATATTGTACTCATCTGTTTTAAATAGAGTTCAGGTTGTTATTCCAAAGAAGGGACCAGTTGAGTGGTCAGATTGATTGCCAGACCTGATACCCCTAGATTATTTTTGTGGGGATGCTTGAAAATAAGACCCATGAACTGACGACTAAAAAATGTAAGAATTCATTCATTCATTGATCTACGAGGTGTGGCTATTAAATAACTGAACTGCTGTCATTACACTTTTTATTCGTTACTAATTGCAGTAGCAACTTTTTCGCCTTCAATGTACTCCCCCTGGCGATCTCTACACCGTTCCATACGACTTTTCCATTGTTGAAAGCAGTGGCGGCTCGTGGGTGTGTTACATGGGTGGGCACAGAGTGTGTCAGTAGGATTACTCATTAGTTACCAATGGCGCCGCAGGCAAAAATTTTTAAAATTTTCAAGATCATGCATTTTACTGACACTTCACAATTTCAATGAAAAATTTTTTTATACAAAAATATAGACAAGAATAATTTTGGGATTTGGTAGCTTTTTGAAATAATATTTTCACGAATATTAAGGGCATAAATAGATTAAAATAATGGGTGGCAACATGTGAAAAAAATTGTATATAGGTACCATACCGTTATTTGTAGAGGAAATCAGCTCGCCTGTCCTTATTGTTCACAAAAATTTAATACAATTAATTATTTGGTTTAAAATATGTCTCCACATATTTTTCTCCACATTTTCATTGTGACGTCTTATATTTTGACGATAAGCACTATCAAGCTATTGCCTTATGTCTACCTTTCCCAACACACTAAAATCTAAGATGTTATGTAAATGTTTTTCATTGTAGCTAGCATGTTTCTTAGCTCGTTCATTTAAATGTTTTAAATCACTCACCCCTTCTTGAGTCCATGCACTTCGGTTGCCACCCATCACTAAACAAATAAAACAAAACGGTTTGTTTCTTTTAGGACACCCACATAACCACTTAAATCTGTCGTGGACACTACTATTAACATTTCGTGAATAATTTTTGCGATTTTTCCTACGTCTGTTTTGGAAATAATCAAATCGGATATCGGCCTTCCTAACCCTTTACCAGTCACCGAAAAAGCCCGGATAAAAATGAGGGCTGGGAAACTGTGTGCCCTCGCCCACGCGCACGAAATGCGAGGAATTCAGACTACGGTGGCTCGGTGCTCGATCGATAGTCTGTCATATATATGTGCTAAAAATCATTATTTGTGGTGTATAAAAAAGGAATAATAATTAGAATACGAATAGTTTGTCGTATACAATTAATTGATATTATTGCAACAATAATTTATAGTAAATTAACACAAAAGAAATATTTTCTATTGAAATTTGGGCTGGACACGTGCCCCTGTGCCCTTTATCACCAGCCGCCACTGGTTGAAAGCAGTACTGGAAGTCCGCTTCTGTCAGCTGGTTCAAAACCTCCGTCGCTTTTACTTTAACCGCTTCCACACTTTCGACGATAAAAAACACGATTCATTACAAGAAATCACCGTGTCTAACAAGCCTGGATCAGTGTCAATGTTGTTTAGAATGTCAGCACAAATGTTCAATCTTGATTCCTTTTGCTAAGGCATTTTGCGCAAACTTTACGCATGTTGAACGATTCATGCAAAATCTGGGTGAACACATTCTTTGTCGATTCGTATTTCAGCAAGCCCCGGGGGGGAAAGGAAGGGGGCCTTCGCGGATTACTTTACTAAATTTTCGTCAATGTTTTCGTCCGTTTTTACGTTGAGGGCCGCGGGTCCGTCTTCGATCGTTTCAAGTGTCGCTTTAAACCGTTTAAACCTTTCGAAAACCTATGTGCGGGATAAACATTCATTTCCCGTACACTTTTTTAACATTCCCCCAGAAGCTTCTGTAAAAGTTTTCCCCAGTTTAACAAGAAACTTGAGATTAAACCGTTGCTCCATCTGAACACTTAACATTTTCTCAACGCATCACTGGTGCGTAGACCAATTCAAACGTACGTAGACTCAGTCAAACTGAGCGACCCACTGGCTCGTCCAGAGCGCCCAGGGTGGGGATAGCACCAGACACAGTTCTGTTCAAACTTGTCGCGACACGCTCGCAGCGCTCTCGTAGCAGGATCAGTTCGGTTATTTAATAGCCACACCTCGTATTTTAAAAAGAGTTCAGGCAAAGCGGACCTAGCTTTCTAGGATTTTCTCATTTTCTTAGGATATGAAGAAGGGACCAATTGAACGGTCAGCCTGATCGCCAGATCTGACACCCCTAGATTATGTTTCTGGGGTTGCTTAAAAATAAAGATATACCTACCTGTATGGCCCATGAACTGTGATGATTAAAATGTAAGAATTCCTCCAAGAAATATGACGCATACCCTCAGCATTTATTGTCCAACATAATGCTCAACAACATTTTTGTTGTTGTCTTGCACGCTATCTGGCTCTCGACAGTGTACAATTAGAAGACTGAAATGCATTCGTACCTTTTGATGTGTCTAGCGATTTTTCCGAAACAAATCCGTGACATTTTCATAAATATTAACTACTGCTTTATAAAAACACTAAATATGACTCGTTGCTACACAAAAACTGCAAAAAGAAGTGATACATTTCTTCCATTTCGTTTTTATTTATTCAAGGGCAGACTAATCCTTCCATGTAAATATTACAAAAAATACAAACAAATACCTAAATTATTAAAAAATTATACCTCTTATCTTTAACAACTTTATGTTTTTAGAAGAATGTTATTTGGACCATGCAGGCTCCACGCTATATTCTGAAAAACAAATACAGGGCGTTTTTTCAGACCTCTCCAAAAACATCTACGCCAATCCTCACGCTAAAAATCTAGCTAGCAGATTAACCGAAGATGCAATCGACATAATACGATATCAGTATAACAAAAATCTTGTATCAGTTAAATGTACCAACTGCGTCTCTTGTTTTACCATATTGTAAAACAGTGAGTTAGCACGATTTCGTTTAGCGATAATCTCATTGGATAATGGCTTATATGACGTCATGTCATGTCCTGCCTAATATTCGAGAATTCTCATGACAATCGGTTCACTCACTGGTTTACAAGTTGCTAAAATCAGGGAAGGCTATCAGTAAATTATATATAGTTGAACTTATTTTAGGATCTTGGACCACTTCAACACGAATATTGAAGAGTATTCTGTTGTATTTACTTCAGGAACAACAGCCGCACTGAAAATAATTGGAGAATGCTTCAATTATGGAGACGATGGAACCTTGGCGTATTTAGAGAACAATCACACGTCTGTATTAGGGGTGAGAAATTATGCCAAGAATTTGGTTGAGATAAAAACCGAAGTTGCACTAAGACTGTCATCTACGTCTACTGTTACTGATTGTGAGCTAGATACGGAAGAAAGTTACTTTAGTAACAGCCTGTTTGTCTATCCTACCCAATGTAATTTTTCCGGAACCAAATACCCTTTGACTTGGATCGAAAATATCAGAAATGGAATCTTGAATTCTTTGAGTCCGAAGAAAACTAAAAACTGGTACGTCTCATTGGACTGTGCAAGTTATGTTTCCACCAACAAACTGGACTTGTCCAAACATAAACCTGACTTTGTCACCATTTCGTTTTATAAGATGTTCGGATATCCAACGGGTTTGGGAGCTCTCCTGGTTCGAAAGTCAAGCGAACATTTATTGATTAAAAAGTACTTTGGCGGTGGGACTGTTTTAATGGCACTTAGTTCAAGAAATGTTATGATACCACGAATTCACCTGCATGAAAGGTACACATATTTGTAGTTCTAGTTCCGAAATCCACTGATCCACTGTCTACTATATATTGTATAGGGTTTTCCAACAGGGACGGGCCGATGTTGACAAATATGTTTTTTGTTATTCAATCACTGCTGCCAAATCACCATGACAAATTACACGATTGAGCAGCACGTCCAAATGATGAAACTTTATTATCAAAATGAGTGTTCGTTAGTGAAAACGTTGCGCCCATTTTACGATAGACGCAATAGCCTTTTAAAGTCAACTCTCCAACGTTTGGTGGCCAAATTCGAAACAACCGGTTCGGTAAACAATCTGCCAACACCAGTACGTCAAAGGAACGCCAGATCGACCGAGAACATCGCCGCTGTCCGTGTAAGTGTGCAGGAGATCCCGAGGCAGTCAATTCCTCTCCGTGCACAAGAACTTGGCCTTTCGCAGACTTCAACTTGGCGAATTTTGCGTCGGGACTTGGGCCTGCACCCGTATAAGATCCAACTGACCCAGGAGCTCAAAGACCATATACCACGTCGGTTATTCGCTGACTGGGCTTCAGAGCGTTTGGAAGAGGACCCCAATTTTGGTCGAAAAATCATCATTAGCGACGAGGCGCATTTTTGGATGAATACTGGTGGCTGTGTTAGCAAGCAAATTTGCCGTATATGGGACGACGCCAACCCACACGGTTCACCCGATGGCATTGCATCCACAAAAAGTTACTGTTTGGTGCGGATTTTGGGCCGGCGGCGTCATTGGTCCGTACTGGAAAACGACGTTAGTGAGGGCACCACTGTCAACGGCGACCGGTACAGATCAATGACAACCAATTCTTTTGGGCCAAATTGGACGATATGAATGTGGACGACGATATCCTTCAGCAGGACGGCGCTACGTGCTACACAGAAAACGCCACGATGGACATTCTGCATGAACAATTTGAGAGTATGGTTATGTCCAAGTTAGTATTATTCTCTTTGTCTCGCGGAGTTGACGTGAATTGGCCACAAAGATCGTGCAATTTAATCCCGCTAGACTTTTTCTTGTGGGGTTTTCTGAAGTCGCAGACATTTGAACGATGTCATATTCCATACATAATGGCATACATGGGTGTCTCAAATAAAAAAAAGAATTTCGCTAATACCTCACACACAGCTTGTTTTATTCCATTTCAACATCGACCCGCCCTTATTGGAAAACTCACCAAGAGTTTTATAAAAATATGTAAACTGGAAAAGTAATGATAAAAAAGTTATTTTTTTATTTTTTTGGAAAAAGTCATTTTTGGAGCTTTATTGGAATTAATTGGAACTTTATGCTTTTCATAGAAGAGTGTACAATGTTAACTTAATTATTCATCGTTTGTACTGTTGCAGGTTTGAAGATGGTACTTTGCCGTTTTTATCAATTTTGGCTGTGAACCATGGTTTCGATATCATAAAAGAATTTAAGTTTAAACTTTGACATCATCTCGCAACACACATTTTCACTTGCCCAGTATGTTTACAGAAATTTATTGACACTACACCATTCTAATGGGAAACCGGCAGTGATTTTATACCATGACACTATATTTGAAAATAGGGAAGAACAGGGTGGTATAGTGAACTTTAATCTCCTACGAGCAAATGGTGACTATATTGGTTACTCAGAGGTAATATAATGTAACATCATATATTATCATAAATCTGAAAAACTGTGTTTTTAAACTGTGTTTTATAGAATTTCAGGTTAAAGGCTTATTAACGACTTTTCAAATAAAACTACTAAATTTCTCCAGTCCATTTTTTCTTAACCTTAAGAAAAGCGCCAATTTTATTTTATACCACAAAAGTATATGTATAATATTTTTTTTAGTATCTAACCTGCAATTTAATATCAGACTTATATAGACATATTTCACAATGATGTTCTAATTAATGAACTTTTTATTTTAGGTTCTACACATTGCAAATTTACACGGAATTTACTTAAGAACTGGATGCTTTTGTAACCCTGGAGCATGCCAACGTTTTTTGAAATTGAGTCCACGAGATGTGATGAGACATTTCGATGTACGTTTATATGTAGAACAATACGTATAATGTTCTTATCAATACAAGTTACCTTACAAATAGAGGTGTCCATCATGAGTTGACTTCTACCGTATATATTAAAACACATATTTATAATTACCTCATTGATATACCTAACAGTATACACCCGACGTGTATTAAATTTTGGTTAATTATTTTCGGTATACATGGTCGCAATTTCAATTTCTATGTGAGCTCATCCGCTACCCACGCAATAGAAACCCCTGATTCTGAATTGTAAAATTCTATGACGTAGCCGGTCGTTGTATCGAGGCTCCAACGCCCTAAAGGTACGTCTACACTTATGCGCTTTCGTGTTCAACTTGCACTTCATCTTGCGTTTCATCTTGCCTCTAATGCATGCATTTTTTTGAATGCATGAAACGCATGCAGCTAACTGTCCACATTAATTCGCCAATCAACTTGTCGCCTTCGGCCATATATACCTGTAGGCGTGCATAATTTAAATTCAAAATTATCCTTAAAGTTAGTGGACTGTTACAGTTTTAAAGTAACTGCGCAGAAATGGATGTATCGGATACCACTTTCCTCGTGAGTGTTAGTGGAGCTTTTCTAATTATCAAAAAATCAAAAGAAAGGCGGAATAAGCGACGGCGTGTATGGATGAAAGAGTATTTGAAATGTAATTTTGAAATTGTGAAAGAACTGGATAAGGATAATTGTGTCCTGTTTAGAAATTTTACGCGCATGTCAAAAATGAACTTTTACAAGCTTCTGAAGCTTGTAAATCAATAAAATCGATAAAAAGTGGCTTGAAATCGATAAAAAGTAGCGTTTCTTCTGTGGAAGACATAATTAAACGCAAGGTATAATGCACGAAAATCCGCTAGCCTTGGAATTACGTTCCTCATGGGTTGCGCTTGTAGAATGGCGTCGTTCAACTCGTCTAGCGTATGCGTTAGTTGCATTCCTCACTTACATCTGAGGCATGCGTTAGATGCAAGATGATGACGCACGCGAAAGTGTAGACGTACCATAACGCCCATGGGCATTCCCTGGCTGGGAATGCAAATCAAAGACTTAAGTGAAACCTTAAGTGAAGTGATAAATATGACAGACTGAATAAATAAAATTTGAGTGAGACTGATAATTCTTTAAAAAAAATCACACCAGACATGAAATCTTCCACAAGACTTTTCAATGAGAGTGGTGTGTTTCTTACATATTACATTCAGCAAAATAAGTTCAGTATCTGAGGAAGATTTAGTCAAGTCAATTTACACTTAAATACATTTCGGACAATGCCTATTTACATAATTTCCCCGATTGTAGAACTCATAAAACGATAGATATTATAAAATTAATTTCGCTTCAACCTCGAACACTTTATTCAAAAAAATATATTGTTTTAAAACTGACGATAGGGTATTAAAGGAGACAAAGTGGATTGTCTTTGCTACAATCGTTTTAGATGCGTTGGCATACAAAACATGCCATTTAAATAGTTGATTTCTGCGGAAATTGTTTTGGAATTTTGTTTTTCTTTTAATAAAAACGAATCGGGTGCAGTGAATGGCTCACTTGATGACTGACACCCAAGGGCTTAAGTCCATTGGGGTGCGGTTGCTGCGACAGGGACGATCGCCCCCCCCCCAAGGGTCAAGTAAAACCAAAATACTCGGGGAATTGTGGTTGCCGTTGCCTTTACTGACCTTTTTTTTTTTTGGCTTTCTTGTTTAATCTGCATTGGGCGCCCCCCCCAAACATAAATACTGGCTACGCCCTTGCTGACACCCTCTTTAAAGAGAAAGTCCCTCAACTTTGTATTTCAAGTAAATTCGTGATTGCATTGCCATACAACGAGTGTGACGTCACTCGTACAGTGCCGGGAGCCTCCTATTTGGTAGGTAACGGGTCACTTTGTACATAAAAAAACGCCGATTGTGAGATTAGACTTAGACTCTATTCAATATTCATAACTTAAATTAATTTTATTCAGTTAAACGTGAATGTTTAAATTGTCTGAAAAATAAATATTTAAATTCATTTTCTATCACATAATAGGTCAAAATATTTTAGGCAGGCCATGTCTGTGGTGACGAACAAGACTTGGTTGATAACTATCCAACGGGATCTATAAGAATATCATTTGGATATATGTCAACCGAAGCCGATGCAAAGAAATTTCTGAACATGATAGAATCATGTTTTGTTCTTAACCCAGTAAAGAGGAAGTTGCCATCCAAATGGGCCGATATGCGAAAACATTATGAGGAATTATTTTCACCTTTCAAAAGAACTCACAAACTCATCCGTCTTAATGAAGTTTCTGCTTTCGATTCACATGATTCTTATAATAAATGTATATCACACAATAGTCGAAATGAAGAACAATTGGAACACAAGATAGGAAGGCTAGAACAAATTTTGCTTTACCCCATAAAATCTTGTGGCGCATTTGCAGCAGCTGAAGACTGGACCCTCACCTCTACCGGTTTGAAATATGACAGAAATTGGATGATAGTCAATCAAACAGGAACGTGTCTTACTCAAAAGCATAATAAAAATCTGTGTCTTATAAAACCCGAAATAGATTTGAGAAGAGACGTCCTTAAAATATCATACAAAGGTAGGTTCTGGAAACATAACTGAAATTTAAGAAATAAAAAAATGTGTGTATGAAAAATCTAACGGTTTGTTAAAAGTTTTATGCACATATTTAAAAAAAAAACAGTTACGGAAACACTATTTACGATAGCGTAGGTAGATCTGTGCAGAATTTAAGAAATTCATTTTGGATAGTTTGAAATTGCAGTAAAAAATAGTTATATATTTAAACACCCTGTAGGTAGTAGGTATATAACTGAGCAATGATAAAAACATTGTTGCAATGCATGAGGATTATATTAACCACAGTACAAATTCCGATACTTTTTTTCTACAATGACCTCCACAGATAATTTCAAATGTTGATATGAAAATTTTGTTTGCTAACGAACAAAATTTCAAAAAACTCTAAATGGCTTGAAAACAGTATACAATACGTATAAGGAAATCTAAAAAAAGTCGTGCATATCGAAATATGTAATAAAAAAAGATATAATTCCACATAAAATAAGGAATTTGATACCTACTGACACAATATTCTCAACAAAAAAAAAGCCGACGTTTTCCACGAAACACCGAACTACTACACTTTTTTCGACGCGCGTTTCGGCATCTTCAGGAGAAGATTAAAACTAAATTCTAGCCTACACACTTGCACTATTTATACTAAATTTGTTGCCACGGTTCACTGAACCGTAACTGTCTTTGTTTATCGGAGCAAACAGTGGACTGGTGGGTATCGGACCATTGTCCTTATTCATACTACTGTTACACTTAATGATTTCTAAACTCTCAAAAGCATCCAACTGTCTACTGTTATATAATATAAGTTATAAGAAATATAACAAACAGTAGACAATTGGATGCTTTGTGTAGAAATCATTAAGTGTAACTACTGTTACACTTAATGATTTCTAAACTCTCAAAAGCATCCAATTGTCTACTACTAGTGTTGCTTGTTTTTTTATTACTGAATAAAGACAATGGTCCGATACCCACCAGTCCCTGTTTGCTCTGATAAACAAAGACAGTTACAGTTCAGTGAACCGTGGCAACAAATTTAGTATAAATAGTGCAAGTGTAGGCTAGAATTTAGTTTTAATCTTCTCCCTGAAGATGCCAACTTGGTTGGCGAAACGCACGTCGAGAAAAGTGTAGTAGTTCGGTGTTTCGTGGAAAACGTCCAGTTTTTTGTTTCTACGCCGAAGGTTCCAGTACCCACTCCAGGTACAATATTCTCGTTGAGATGACCTTAAGCATATTTTCTTATGTCCAAATATAAAAAAATCTGTAATTTCTGCAAACCCTAACACAAATTCACCCTTTCCACCACTTAACACCGGAACACCTTTCCAACGCGCGTTTCGCCAACCATGTTTTAATCATCAAGAGATGATTAAAACTTAGCCCTTAACTGTTTAGCGAATAGTTTCAATCAATCACCCTATATTTGTATTTTCAGATACGTCCAATATTGAAATTAGTTTAAAATGTCCATCTTATATGGAAACCCCATTAAACCCCTTTCAAAGTAAGGTATGTGGAGATTGCGTAAAAGGTTGGGATTGTGGTGATGATATAGCAGAATGGCTCTCAACAAGTTTAGGTATACCTGGACTACGGCTTCTACAACAATGCGACTCTAATGAAGAATTTTTAGGACGTGTTCCAAGAAAAGGTATGTTGTTCTGTAAAGTCAATCGCTGTATTAAAAACTCCTACATGAGATAACAAAAAATCGCTGTGGAGTTTATACTAAACATGCATTTTTTAGATACTACTCCTCGACTTTCTCTAGCAAACAAGGCACAGTACCTATTAATCAATTCTAGTAGTGTTAAATGGTTAAAGCAGAAGATTCCAGATAACGATTTAAATGAAGACATAAATTCGATAATCGCAAGATTCCGGCCTAATTTTGTCGTGAACTTATTAGAGGCCTTTGAAGAAAATAACTTTGACGCTTTTAGATTTGACAATATAGTGTTCAAGGTAAGACTGTTCATCAAATACGCTAAACACTAAATTGTAACATTGTTAAAGTCCAATCGTTTTCGGAACCATTTCTCCATTCTTTTCTCTTAAACAGCCCTAAGCATAATTTTAAAAAAGTGTAGGTTCTCCCCCTCCCTCTCTCTCTCTCTCTCTCTCCTATCACCCCTCTCCTCTCCTATCCCCCCCTCTCTCTCTCCTCCCCCCCTCTCTCCCCTCTCCTCCCTCCCTCTCCTCCCCTCTCTCTCCCCCTCCCCCCCTCCCTCACCACTCTCCTATCCCCCCCTCTCTCTCTTCCCTCTCCTCTCCCTCTCTCCTCTCCCTCCTCTCTCCTCCTTCTCTCTCCTCTCTCTCCACTCTTACGATCCACAATCGTCATGGAGAGAGCAAAATAATAATAAGGTAATAGTAATTTTACTCATCATGAATACTTGCTGGATAATGTAAGAATAATGGTATGCTAAGTCTATTTTTTGCGGACCTACAACAAAAGCTATTAACACAATTTGTTGTTCTCTAATTATAATTAGGTGTTAATTATAATTATAATTAGATTAATTATTTGTTTGATGAGAAACTGATTTTAGTCCGCAGGTGTGTGCACACGATGCCAGATGATCTGTATAAATCAGAATACCGGAGCGATTACCAAAGAACCTCTACTAACGCTGTCGCGAGAATTTAAGGGAAAAATTAGTTTTGGAGTGTATTTAAATCAACATATATCTGATGAAATGAATATTTCCGTTGGAAGCAACATTATTGGAATGAAGAGAAATACTGATTAATCTAGAATGAAAAGCAATAGTTGAAGTTATGATCTTTAAATACTAAATAATGCCATATTTATAATTGTCTGAGATATTAGATCTGTTAGAAAACCCTTTCTAAATGAATATAAACCATCGTTTTCTGTATTTCTCTTTCAATCAGCAACTGATAAAGGTGTTGAATAAAAAAGCTTATTACATTATCTAACAACATCTCTTTAAACCCAAATCATGGTGTTGGTCAGAAAATTTTCAGTTAAAAGTTTTCATGAAAAGTTATGATTTTCCAAAAATAAAATGACCTCTAATTTAAATTTGGCACCATTATAGAATTTCTGCTTTATGTCACGTCATATAACCATGAATTTGCAGCAAAATATACACTGTTGGCATAGTCAGATCTTCTGTCTGTAAATTGATGTAAGTGATTCATTGGTTGGGGTTACAGACCAATAACATCACACCTTCACGGTAGCTCCGCCCATTGCCGTCAACGGTGTAATCTTATTTGATCTGTAGCTTTCCCTTTAACCAATGAAATACTTACATCAACTTACACACCGAAGATTTGACTTTGCCAGTAGTGTATATTGCATGTAGTCTTGCAATAGTGCATATTACATGTCTTGGTGCACATTACAACCACAAAAATAGAAAACTATGATTAACTTCTAGGCTAGTAGATGGATTTGAGAAATAACTAAAATGGGCTTTCATTGTCGAAAATATAATGACTACAAATATGTAGGGTTGTTGAATTACTGGTCGCTTATTATAAATGACTAAACTGATAAATGATGATTTTTAAATAGTTGTTTATAGTCGGCTATTTTTTTGGCGTGTTCAAACTCGTTTGACCTTATTGGTTACATCTAGAGGATTATTTTAAGACCAAATACGGGCATATTGTGTAACAAGGGCATGAAGCTGAGCCTGATACATGTTTTGCAAAAATGCACTCCCAGTTTCCTAATGGAAATTTTTATTGACATCCAAAAAAAACTCATCAAGTCTGTTACCTGTCAAAACTGTCACATATGACATATTGTTTTTTTATTGTACTTGTCAAAGTTGATATTCTATATTATGTTTTTTGTTAAATTTCCAAAAATACAGTCTATGTTAGGTAAAGTGACCAGATTTTGATCTTGCCAACGGACATGTTCAGCTGGTTCACATTGACAAAGCTAGAGTAAATTTTTCGCGCCATGAGGCGCAAGCTAAATTGCGCCGCAGACGAAAATTTTTAAAACTTTCAAGGTCACGCGTTTTCCTGGCACTTCAGAATTTCAATGAAAAATACATTTACATAAAAATATAAACTTTCACAAGGATACTTTGTGGAATTTGATGCCTTTTTGAAATACTAATATTTAATCACGATCGATACGACACGTCGATACGTCTTCAGATTAACCTAGAAGACGTAATTACGGACATTTTTAATAAAAAGATTTCAATGACGGACAGTTTGACGGACTGCTCTTGAAGACGGACAAGTTTCTGAATGACGGACTGTCCGTTGTAATGACGGACGTCTGGTCAATTTAATGTTAGTCATTTTGGTTGTTGTTTTTGAACGTAATCTGAACTAACGTAAAAAACTAAATTTAGCTTTGAGGTTAAGTGATTCTAGATAAAATTCAACTGTCTTGACATAATTCCATGGCACATTTGACTCGTCAAGCAACTCTCAAACTCGATATTTTGCTCAACTTTTGTATACAAACACCTTCTATATTTTTGTTCAAATTTCGCAGCTGGGGGTTTTGAGGAATCCTGATTAACGCTATGAGATTCAGATCTTAAATTAAACAATCGCTAAATGGCTATATTGAATTTCGGGGTATGAAAAAACCGTAGGAGGCCATGGGGATGAATCTTAAAAACGATGGTGGGGTCAAAAGAGTTTTTGATGCCCTTTAAATAAAAAAAAGCTTAATCGAATATCTTGAAAAATGAGGTTATCATGGATTTGTATATAAATAAAAGTAGATACCCTGTACAGTGCTATTTAAAAAAAAATACTTGGGTGTGACTTTTGAAGGGTTGTATAACAAAACACGGATTTTGAGCTATAATCAGAGGTAATTTCGTGCCATTTGCAGGTATTTTTGTTCACATTAGTATCTTTTCAAATAAGAGAGATATCGCCTGTTAAAGTCATTCTGGGACACCTGGTATATCGTAAGTTTCACTTGTCTACTGGACAATCGGCACCATTCAAGTATCATCAACCACTAGTTGTATATTTTCAAATAAACCAATACAGAAAATAAAAATATTTATTTTTTCAAACAAGTAAAAATGGATAGAATTAAAAGTCACTAGTTTTTCCACATATTCAATTAGATACTTCTTTGAAATATCTATATTCATAGGTCATCAAGACCTACGACTTCAACCTTAGGAGTTATTTTTTCCACAGTTACCGATTTTTTGTCGGTATCTACTGATTGAATCACTGGGTCTCCCAACTTCACCCAACTGCCGGCCTCGGCCTTTTTCAACTTTATTTCTACTTTGGTGCCAAGCATAGACACCTGACTAGCATCGGTATTAACAATCTGAAACACAAAAAATAGTTCACGATGCTTTATATATTTTGTTAAGTATAAATAGTGCAAGAATAATAATGTATATCTGGTTTATTAAATCCATAGTTGTAAATGTCCGGTTGATTCAAAAGTACTGACCAGTACAGAGTAACAAGATTGTTCAACCAGTCAAAATGACGACTGCGGGAGAGAAGTTGTGTGCAAATGTTACTCCGATGCGATCGGCTACGTTTAATAAGCGTGGTATCTACTGGCCCAACTTTTGGACTTTGTCTAACGTTTCAAGGGTATGTGCTACCGTAGCCTGGCTACAGC
This sequence comes from Aromia moschata, assembly GCA_029963805.1. Lineage (NCBI taxonomy): Eukaryota > Metazoa > Arthropoda > Insecta > Coleoptera > Cerambycidae > Aromia > Aromia moschata. The sequence goes on along the minus strand of JAPWTK010000527.1, from coordinate 186,931 downwards.
TGAGCTATCGTGCTATTTCTCATTTGATTCCAGACGGGTTTGCTTCGACAATCGTTCACAAGCGTTCCATATCCAGTTGAGGTGGCCTACCTGATCGTGGTTTATTGTTGATCATGTAGTCGCCCAATCGGAAGCGCGCGAACCATCTTTCACATGTTGCTAAACTAGGGGCGTTGTCGCCATACATGGCTACTAGATTTCGGCGTACTTCGGTTGTATTATGTCCTAAAGCGAAACTGATATAATAAAGCATATCGAATCTTACTTGGAGTTTTCGCTCATTTTCACGTTACACATTATAGCTCCGCTCTGAGATTTAATAATGTTAACTCACATAAGTGCACACTTTATACAGGGTGATTCAGCTAACTTGTTCATTAAAAGTTTATGAAAAGTTTATTAACTTCCCATTGAAATTTATTTTTGAAAATTTGGAATCAGGGGTTAGCGGGGACGGTCTATTCAACTAAAGTACTTGTGTTTTTCTGACACTTCTGGTTATACCGGAAGTAGCTATCAACTTTTGCAGTTTTGTTTAAAGGCCGTAAATGTGGATATCTCTCGTTAAACAGACGACAAGTCCTTTCAATAACTTTTTTACATTCTCCATGAATGAAAAATAAATTTAATATGTTTTCATTAGCATATTTTTGTCGGTTTTCCATAATACACGTTATTATTTATAACAATATGTAAGATTTCTCACTTTGACGTCTACTCTGATGTTTACATTGACAATTAAAACAAATCGTTTTATTTTCTTGGCCCGCTAGTCAGAAGTAATTTAATAAAATGGAAAACTATGGTATCGAAGAAAAAATACCTAGATAGCAAGAAAACGGTAGCAGATAGGTATAGGGAATCCTCATACAGAATGAAAGATCACTCAATTCTCCATCACATAGAGCAATAAAATACAGGGTGTGCCATTTAAGAAAACTGACTTTTGAGCAGTTGAAATTTGTCAGAATGAACTTGATTTTTTTAGACACATTGTAAACAAAAAAAAACATCACATTACATACCACCTGAAACCTTAATAGTCCGCCCAAGGGCAGTCCAAAGTTTGCTACTATAACATTTGTTCTGAATTGGTGACGAGCATTTCAATAGGATACTACAAAACCTAATTTTTTCAAAAAAAATTAAAATATCTCAAAAACTGCTGAAGATAGGTATAGGGAATTGTTAACAAAGTCAACCTAAAATTAGGAGAAGAATTCAAAAATGTATTAATATACAGGGTGTTTCATTTAAAATAAGGAAGTTGATAGCTACTTCCGGTATAACCGGAGTGTCAGGAAAGCACAAGTACTTTAGTTGAATAGACCGTCCCGCTAACCCCTGATTCCAAATTTTCAAAAATAAATTTCAATGGGAAGTTCATAAACTTTTAATGAACAGGTTAGCTGAATCACCCTGTATAACCTGTACCCCACCAGGCTCAACACTTGTCTAGAAAATTCCAAGCACTTCGAGGAAATGGCTCAATACTAATGAATCAATAGGGTACAATTCACTGACTATAGTTCATATTTTATCAGGTTTGTAAGTACATGACAAAATAATTTACCCAAATATTATTTACTGCGGTGGTTACTTTGGAGTTATCGCCCTCTAGTGTGTTACTGATAGGTCCGACAATGTCGGCAACTACCAAAAGAGAATTATTTCCTAGCCAGGAGAATATATGGTGGAAGTTAACTTTGATTATTGTCCTCTAGTGTGTTTAAATCTTTCTCGTTGCATAAGCTTAATGGACTTACCATTAGGAAGTACTTTCAAGAAGGACATTTAATAGTTGCCGACTTTCTCTGACCTATCAGAACCATTCTAGTTCCTTTTAGAGGTGGACAACTGGTAAATGACCTGTTAGGTATTTTACTTAAAAGGTAAATTTCAGAAAAACCAAAAAGGAATTTTTCCTTTCTGGAGTAATTTTCCTACAAACTGGTCTTAGAAAATCTGATGTTTATTAACAAGATTTTTTAAGATGATATGCTCTAATTTGACTATAAAGTTCCTAATGTAAGTAAAATGTAATTTTGTTCCCTTTTTTTTTTTAAAAATTTTTTTTACAACATTTTTTTTTTTTGGATCGCGTTCAATTATGTGAATACATAACCTGAAATTTCCTTAGGATTAATAAAAAGAACTCTTCGAAATACATAAAAATTGTATTAACTTTTGACAATTTATTTCCAAGTTTATTTGGTGAAAGTGAGGATTGTTCCGCAGTCTTCCGTCTTCCGTGTTCGCGAAAATTTCGGTAATTTTGAAAGGTAATTTACTGGTAAAATTTAATTTTACGTAATTTACCCACCTCTAGTTCCTTTTAAACGCACTACAGGGCGATATCCAAGGTAATACCACCATTCGCTTACTTCTTATTGGGTGCTTTCCATTTACCGACACAAGTCGACACGAGTCGACTTCGTGTCTTGAAAAGTGCTTTCCATTTGATTTGTGTCGCCGTGAGTCGATGACACAAGTCACCTCAAACAGACTCCGCTAGACAGCTGAGTTCGCGCTGAGGGTGAGTGTAAAAGAAGTGAAAATCTAAACGAACGCGGTAAAGCAGAATATATAGTGGAGAGTTAATGCGAAATCTGATTGAAGGAAATGAAGGTAGGTGACAAATGTAATTATTTGCAGTAACTACTTTCAACAACTTTTGTAAGAAACTACTAGCCTAGCGAGTGTTCCATTTACCCATTTGATGAGAGTCAACACTAGTTGACACGAGTCGACACAGGAAGTCGCTGGGAGTCGGGTAAATGTAAAGCACCCATTTTATGTCTGTTATAAATTCATACATTTACAAATACAGTCAGTAGCAAAAGTATTCCACACGCCCACTTTTTGGAGATTGCTTAAATTCTGATAATTTTTGCACTACAGTATGGAATTTTTTTTGTTTCTGAATAGATTACATCTTGAGAAATTCTGTGTCTAATAAGCCCAAGTTGAAGGTGGTATGTCGACTGTGTGAAGAGATATCACTAAAAAAGTAAAACAACTTGGAATCATAATTAAAGGGAAATCTTCAAAGTATCTATCTAACTAAAGTTTTTCCTAAAAATTAAAGAATTTCTAAAGTTGAACCAAAAACATAGAAATTCAAAACTCTACCAATGTCACTATAGTTTTTCGTAAAAATCACAATGTTCTAGAGGGATGTAATCCAGCAAGTTCTAGAGGAATGTTAACCCTTTAATTTTTTTTAGTTATGTGTGGCATACAAGGGCCTTTTTGAATTTTTATATTTTTGATTCAACTTTAGAAATGTTTCGTGTCTAAAGATAAATCTTTCCAAAATGGTGCAGTTCGTCAGATAGATACTCTGAAGATTTAATATGAGTCCAAGGATTTTTGAGTACAAAAATTATCAGAATTTTCACAGAATCAACCTCCAAAAAGTGGGAGTGTGGCACCGAGATTTTGAATAGACTAGAGGGTTAGGTTAGGAATAGGACCCATTCGCCCTATGCGTGAAAAATGGTATAAACAAAGTGGTACCAACATGGCGGCTTCGCCTGAAACAAACTTGAAATTGGCCCTGAAACATTTCATTACACGGGTCATAGCCTTGCTTCTGAAAGAGTGCTACTCTGTTCGATCATTGAATAATATGTAATAATAAACAATGTTTTTATAACAATCTGAAACTAGATAAAAGCCCAAAATTGTCAAATGTCAAATTACCTTTGAATTCTCACTCCTTGGATGTCAGTTTGTTTTTCCTTATTTGCTCAGCTATTGTGCCAGCACTGCAGTGAATTATTATGTAATAGCGTATTAGCCTTTAAAAAGACAGACAACCATTACAATCAAGTGCTAATTTTAACATACAAAATCAAATTGAATAAAAAAAAACACTCTACTTCGTTCAGGGTTACACCAATATGGCTGCTTGACATTAGGTGTGCCAATGTGACAATATGCCCATTCTCTTTAGTTTCTTCTAAATCTCGGTGGTATGTGAATCTTTTTTTTACTTTTAAGTAAACCAAAAACATATGTTGACACACTCACCCCTCTCAATTCGATGTCCAAAGGTAAAGCAAGCATTCGACTGATTAGGAAATACTAAATTCGCATATAATCTTACAGGACTTAGTTTTATGATACTCTGTACGGGGCAGTACTGTTTCACATAAATTGCGACTACTACGTGAGATCCGGTTTGATGATAGTCCCACCGACACTGAACGTTTTTGCTATCTGTTTCCTACAAAAAAATAAATATATAGTACTCTAGGGTGATTTTTTTCAACTCTTTTTTTGTTTTTCAGTCCCCACTTGGAATTTTGTTGAATATGTCGAAAAAAAATCCCTGAAAGTTACAGCCCTTAATATTAATTTTAAGTACTTTCCCAAAGTGTGAAAAGATTTTCCATTTAAAATACATGTAAATCGATAATTTTTTTTTCAAATTTCTATAACTCAGTCGCTTTTATTACATTGGTCTTGGTGTCGATTTACTCAGAATAAAACACTACAAAAGTGTCCATTGCAGCGAAAATGTAACTTGTATTGGTGAGTTGGTACGGGTCGCGGAAGTTCATTTTACCCAAAATTCTCGTTTTTTTTGCTGTCATCTCCCGAAATTATTAATTTTACCAAAAAAATGTAAACGAAAAATTTGTTGGAAATTTAATTTACTACAAATAAGGTCCTATAGACCAAATTTCTGAGATTAATATTTCTTGAGATATTAGACTTTAACTTATGAGTAGTATAACATTTTTACGGTTTATCGAAGCAAACTTTGCTTTGATGATTTTGTACTACTCATAAAGTCAGTCTAATATCTCAAGAAATGTATCTCTGCAATTTAGTCTATAGGACCCTTTTTTATAGTAAATTAAATTTCCAACTTTTCGTTTACATTTTTTTGGTAAAATTAATAATTTCGGAGATAACAGCAAAAAAAAACAGAAAATTTTGGGAAAAAATCAACTTCAGCCCGTGCCCAGCTCACCAGTACAAGTTACATTTTCACTGCAATGGATTTTTTTTTAGTGTTTTATTCTGAGTAAATTGACACCAAGACCAATGTAATAGCATAAAATGCGACTGAGTTATAGAAATTAAAAAAAAAAAAATCGATTTACATGTATTTAAAATGGAAAATCTTTCACGCTTTGGAAAGTACCTAAAATTAATATTAAGGCTGTAACTTTTCAGGGACTTTTCGACATATTCAACAAAATTTCAAGTGAGACTGACAAAAAAAAAAATAGTTGAAAAAAAAATTACATAAGGAGTACTATTATAGTACTCCTATGTAAAAATAAATATATGGATAATAGAGACATCCAAAAAAACGTCATCAACTCTGGCTATGAGCGAGAGAGATGGAAATAGCAGTCACGTCGAAGCTTTTCAGTTATGTCAAACTATTGACAAGTGACTGTCACAATTTGTAAAATAAACAATGGCTGTCATATGAAGTCACAGTCTTGACAAGTAAATAAGGTTATAAATTCGATAAAGAATAGAAATATGTCTTTTTTTTTCTCGGCCAACTTTGATGACTTTTTTTTTGGATGTCTATAAATATAAAAGAATAGTTTATAAAACGTATTTAACAATATGAAGCGTCAAATTGGCTTTTCACCTTTTCACCAAAGTGAAACGTAGTGTCGGCCTGTCAGGGAAAGAGTTTAAAGATTGGACATTGAACGGTTACTCACGTCTTTCTTCCAAACGTGTGTTCCTTGTTCGCAACCAGCTTGGCTAAGAAAAGCATCAAAATCTGTAGTTTTTCTCTGGCAGCACGACCAATATTTTAGACCCTCGTGAAATATTGGAACACCCGGATGGTAAATGCATACGGTACTATTGGATTCAGGTCCTTCGTAGGATGTTTGGCAACCACCGTTTTTACAGCTTGTCCCGATGGTGATTTCATCAGTACCGCCCGCTTTTTTCTCTTCTTGTTCTGTGTTCCCCGATGTCAACTGTTGGAGCGATGGGGCTATGTCAGGTTTCATTGTAATCTAAAAAAAGTTATTTTTACAGTACTTTAATGGGTAATATATGTATAATAAAGAATATATGTCCTAAGTTATAATAAAAAACAGACTCTCTCACTAAAAAAATGCATACCATACAGAGTTTTCAATTCCATAAATCATTTAGAATTGTAACGAAATATTTTAAAATGACAACATAAATAGATAGACCGATAAAATAAAATAAATATTTAAAAAAACAACCAAAAGAACTGTTTTACTAATTTTCTGGATTATATATTAATGGAATTTAAAAAAGCCATTCAAACAAAAAATGGCATAAAATCTGGCTACGAACAAGAGAGACGGAAATAGCGGTTATGTCGAGCGAAACTTTGTTGTTGTCAAACTTTTGAGGAGGCTCTCCCAATTTTAAAGAAATTGTGGAATTCAATCTATGTTTCACCCGAAATTTATTTTTTGAAATGGCAGTGGAATCAATGAAAACAATATTATATTCGATGAGTAAAGTTGATGGTGTTTTTTTTGGATGGCTCATTACATGTATGATACTTATCCATATATCTTAGGCCATGTACTGTAATTAGTCGTGTTAGAAGTTACAATTACCCGAGTTATAGTTTTTATTGGCAACTGAAATTCTCTGATTACACCGGCACACAAAAAAAAATAGTGGTCATTACTTTTGACCAGACCCATCTAGGGTTATGTATTTCGATGCACTGAATCCGAATTTGAGGTCGGTTTAACCCGGACACCCTCAAAATTTTGAGTAAACTGCAAAAAAACGCTAAAAATCGCTAAAAACGGCAAAAAAATGCAGTTATGCAAGCGATAATTTTTTTACAAACTAGATCAAGTATGTTTATTATGTATTTCGATGCGCTGAATCCGAATCTGAAGTTGAGTTAGCTTGTCAACCCTCCAAATTTAGAGTAAATTGCAAAAAAACCGCTAAAAATCGTAAAAATTTATGAAAACGTTATGAAAACGAAAAATTTTTTTTACGAACTAGATCTAGTATGTTTTTTGTGTATTTTGATGCGCTGAATCCAAAACACAATTTGATTTAGCTGGTAGACCCTTCAAAGTTAGAGTAAATCGCGAATAACCGCTGAAAATTGCTAAGAAATCGTGAAAAATTGCAATTATGCAAACGAAAAAAAAAAAAGTTAAACTATATCAAGTATTTTTCTTATGTATTTTGATGCGCTGAATTCAAATCCGAAGTCGGTTTGGCTTGTACACCGTCCAACTTTAAATACATTGCGAAAAATCTTTAAAAATAGCCTTTAAAAATAGCCAAACTCGTAAAAAATAGTCATGAAGTAGTAGATAATATCAAAAAATAGTATTGTTCTAACTCACAGAAATAAACAAACCATGATTCCTTTCAAATTATACTATAACATCAATAGATTGTAATTTAAATTAAAAAAAAAAACGACCTTCCTTGATTTTACACTGTTCTTAGCTTGTATTGACTACAGTGAAGAATAAGAGCGATTTCATCAAGACATAAGTGAAATGGAGAATTGGTATCAAGGAATATGGAATGTCAACATGATGGCCGATTTTTGCTGGACTTTAAAGAGAGAAATAACGAGAGAAAATAGAAAACGAAAGAGAAACCTACTGCATAGAACATTCGAAGAAAAAAGAGTTCGATACAAGCGAAGAACAGTGTAAAATCAAGGAAGGTCGTTTTAATTCTAATTACAATCTATAGATATTATAGTATAATTTGAAAGGAATCATGGTTTGTTTATTACTGTAAGTAAGAACAATACTATTTTTTGATATTATCTACTACTTCATGACTGTTTTTTACGATTTTTTGCTATTTTTAGCGTTTTTTCGCAATTTATTTTTCGCAAGTTGGCAACAAGTTGGCTTGGTGTACAAGCCAAACCCGACTTCGGATTTGAATTCAGCGAATCAAAATACATAAGAAAAATACTTGATTTAGTTTAAAAAAATTTTTTTCGTTTGCATAATTGCAATTTTTCACGATTTTTTAGCAATTTTCAACGGTTATTCGCAATTTACTCTAATTTTGGAGGGTCTATCAGCTAAATCAAATTGTGATTTGGATTCAGCGCATCAAAATACACAAAAAACATACATGATCTAGTTCGAAATTTTTTTCGTTTTTCATAACTTCAATTTTCACGATTTTTAGCGATTTTCAGCGGTTTCTTGCAATTTATTCTAAATTTGGAGGGTTGACGAACTATATCAACGTCAGATTCGGATTCAGCTTATCGTAATACATAATAAACATACTTGATCTAGTTAAGTAAAAAATTTTCTCGCTTGCATAACTGCATTTTTTGCTATTGTTAGCGATTTTTTAGCGGTTTTTGCAATTTACTCAAAATTTTGAGGGTGTACGGGTTAAACTGACCTCAAATTCGGATTCAGCGCATCGAAATACATAACCCTAGATGGGTCTGGTCAAAAGTAATGACCACTTTTCTTTTTTTGTGTGCTAGTGTTATTTATGGAATGGGAATATTTGTAATATGGGAATAGTGTATTATTGAGAAATAAATGTCATATAGTCCGATCAATGTACACTTTTACCTCGCACGAAAGTAAAAATAAACGAAAGTTTGGATTTACATAGTTGAAAATATGTGTTATCCAATGAGCTATTCTTTTGCAAGTGGCGAAACTATTTGTTGCTGTTTTTTAAGTTTATATCAATAGTGCAAGAATTATTCCTAACCTCCATCACAGAAATGCCACAGAAAACCAACGTTTTCCATCTGATTATTATTTAGTCCTAGTTCCAGTGAACTGTTTTTTCACAAATCAAAAATGTTCAGTAAAAGGTAAATTGCGGACCGGTAAACCAGGATTTTGGTTCAAATAGTGAAATTACGGTACACAGCCTTTAGTAAAACCTAAAAACATTAACGAATTATTGATCTTACATCTAAGGCGTATTTACCATCGGAGTGTCGAACGGAGGCCTCTCCAAAGCCTTAGGAACTATCGGTTTAACCTCGATTACTTCATTAACATCTTCTTTAACCACACGCTTTTCAGGTTCGGGAGGCTTTATATTTGAATGTTTAGATAAGGTACAACCCTTAATATTTAAAAATTCCGTAAAGTCGGTGCACTTTTTATTTACAACAGCTCCATCCCTTATAAGCGTCATGAAAAACTGGCTGACCAGGGTGGTGCCTACATGAATCTGAAATGTATTCACTGTAAGTACAATTGATTTGAAAAAATACCTATATATACATTTATTCTTTCAGTCAAATGTGAAAAGAATACTCTAGAACAGAAAACTAACCTTCTTTATTTTCATCTGGATCGTACTTTTGGCCACAACCTCGATTGTAACACTGCAAAATTAGTTTTTCGTCTGGCATCTTTAACAGTTTTAATATTACCAATTAATATATTATATATTTTCTTTTTCCGCTTTAAAGCTCCGTCTATCTACTATCTATAATCCAAACCGTTAGACAGTTAGACACCTCTCATCTTTTGACACCAAACCAGTGTTGCAAACTCAAAATGTGTCAAGCCGGGAAATAAGATTTTAAAAGTTGGTAGTTTCCAACAAATCCTGGAAAAGAATTGTATGTACATATGTACAAAAAGTATATGTATGTACATACTCAATTTCCATTTTAAATTGAAAATAGGTAGAAAAAAGCAAGGTTGTCAGTTATATTTTCTAAAATTGCTAAGCTCACTATACAAGTATACTTCATACTTCAGTAAATTGTTAGTTCGTGACGTTCTTAAAAAGCTAGTTTGGAAATATTTAAAAAAATACATAGATATAAATTTATTACTTAGCATTAAAATAAAGCGTTTAAAATTGCTGGAAAAAATAATTATAAATTAAAACAACTTTATGTATATTACTATACTTAAGAAAATTTTGAAGAGCTGGCAATGCCTGAGTTGCCGGCAGCCGCGAATGCACCAGCAAATGCCGACCATATGTACTATAGGATTGCTTTATATGTAATACATCCAAATACTTATTCGGTCCACTGTGCCATAAAATTTTTACGACGTCGTTAAAATGATTTACGACTTTAGAAATTCCACGTGTTTAAGGCGCCAGTGACGTATATTTCAGCTAGGTTTATTAACACAGACAATTTTTTGAGATTGTCGGCTAAATGAGCATTATTTACAGCAAATTATAATACAAATATTAAGAGTTTTGTATTCAGGCTAATTTTAATCTCCTATATTGATTTGAATGAAAAAAATTATTTCACAATTTTCGAATTTATAAAAGATATATGCACGCCCATGGAATTGTAAAGCTGCACCGCTTTTTTGTTCCCCAGGCGTATTTATCATTTTCAATTAAAATTAGAAGGACTTGTCTAATTTGCTGTAAATAATGCTCATTTAGCCAGAGAGTCTCAAAAAATTGTCTGTGTTAATAAACCTAGCTGAAATACACGTCACTGGCGTCTTAGACAAGTTGAGTGCCTAAAGTCGTAAATCATTTCAACGACGTCGTAAAAATTTTATGGCACAGTGGACCGTAGTAGTATTAGCAATGTATTAAATGCAAAGTAATCTAATAATCTCGTTGACCGGTGTTACCGCCAGTGGTTTTACTCTGTGCCGCCCGCCGCCTGAGCCGCCGTTGCCGGCTCTTCAAAATTTTCTTAAGTATAGTAATATACATAAAGTTGTTTGAATTTATAATCATTTTTTCCAGCAATTATTTTAAACGCTTTATTTTAATGCTAACTAATAAATTTATATCTATGTATTTTTTTTTTAATTTCCAAACTAGCTTTCTAAGAACGTCACGAACTAACAGTTTAGTATGAAGTATACTTGTATAGTGAGCTTAGCAATTTTAGAAAATATATCTGACAACCGTGCTTTTTTCTACCTATTTTCAATTTAGAATGGAAATAGAGTACATATTATATTATGTTCATATTGATTTTATGAACCAACTAACTTTTACCCACATTTTGGATAAGAACACATGTATACCTGTATAAACATATATCAATAAAAACATTACCTGGAGATAATTCATTTTAGACCTAATATTTTGAGGCATCAAGATACATATTGAGTAAATTGTATAATGTTATTAATGTTATTATTGTTATTAAATAATGTCAGTTCCAAATCCATTCATTCCCTGTGCGCGGCCTATGATGCGTAGAACAGATGTACAACGAGAACGAGGCGCCTGTCGCGTGTAGAAAGCTAAAGTTGAAACAGAAATTGGATTCCTGGTACGCCGTCGCCTGTAGTGTGTTTGTGTCCGACGGTATTCTGCGTGTTCGACTTTCGAGTGCAATGTCAGCTGTTATACTGACTAAATGGGCGTTTTTAGTGCAAAATGAAGATATATAATTACTTAAAAATCATCAGGTAAACAGACAACTCATCACCTTTTTACATTACGTTAGCGTTCTTTAGGTAAGACCTTTCGAATATCGTTCACCGACTAATCGATTCCGTCCATCCATTTTTACGCTCGCTACATTTGTTTTCGGGTGGCAAAAGGCTCTAGTCACAACGTGCCTATTTAAATCCCACCGATAATAAATACTATAAAACTGTTATTTGTAATTATGCCAAAGTCGACGTTTTAACATTTTTTTTATTTGATGGATTGCATTGCAACTAGCAACAAACCCAATTATTTATTTAACCTGAAATCGACATTACCAAAACATTAACACCTTAATAATAAAAACTGACAATTTGTTTGAATAGGGTATATCTACTGTTTATATTATCAGTTGTATCGACTGTGAATATCAAACTATACCCACATGCTTGAACTTGGATGTCTTTTGTGACATACACCGACTTAAATATACTACCGATTTAAGTATAATACTACCTAATAGTCGTAATTTTATCCGGTATTTATGTATAATTCCCGATATATTATGTATATAGAATTATATTACTGTACACGTAACGTAATGATTTATTGACAATAAACAGAATGATTCATCAACATGCTAACTGCATCGCTATTTTGATTAATTTCTTCATTACCACGTTTCTGGTTTCAGTCTAGGTGCAAATTTTTACAGACGACGATCGAGGGTATTTGCGGAAAAATAATACAGTATGGTCTCTATAATCCGAACCCCTTCTAATCCGAAACACCCAGTAATCCGCATTGAATAGGGTACATATTAAAAAATATTTTTTTGGGTTCAGATTTGCTTTAAAACGTTTAAAAGATTTGCCGTAAATCCGGATTCCAGAATTCAGAATTCATAGTTGCTTTAAAACTGCGGCGTAGTTTCTAATTTGATATTAAAATACGTATTAAATTTGATATTTAATATGTATGTAATTATATACATACATATCTATGTATGTATGTATTTTTGGTTTTGTTTAGAAATATTGCGTTTTGATTTGTTTTTGTGAAGTTGTTTCCATTTTAAGCGTTTATTTTTATTTAATAATGCTGTATCATCCTCTCTGTCTTTAAAACACATATGTAAATATCGGTAAACATACATTTTTTATTTTTATTTATTACCGTTATTGCCTTTTTCTGTTAAAAAAGTAAAATTGTGATTTTTCAAAAAACCATGAATAACTTCAAAAATATTAAATCCTTTTCAAAGTCCTTGGACTCTTATTAAAGGTAAATCTTCAGTAATAATACTAATAAGAGCGCGCTGCGAGCGTGTCGCAACAAGATGGAAAAACTTTTACAGAAGTTTCTGTAATGTTAGAAGTGTACAGGAATGAATGTTTATCCCGCAGTTTTTGAATGGTTTAAACGGTTTAAGTGAGGGACATGAAACGACCGAACCGGACGGCTCTCAACGTCAAAAACGGACGAATACATTGAAAAAATTAGTAAATTAATCCGCAAAGATCGTCGTCTAAGCATCCGAGGACTTGCTGAACTAACAGGAATCGACAAAGAATGTGTTTGCCAGATTTTGCATGAATCGTTCAACATGCGCAAAGTTTGTGCAAAAATGGTGCCAAAACTCCTCCTTCCCGAGCAAAAGAATTAAAGAATGAACATTTGCGCTGACATTCTAAACAACATTGACACTAATCCAGGCTTGTTAGATACGTTGACACTGAAGGGGACAAGATTCGAAAGTGTGGAAGCGGTTAAAGCAAAAGCGACGGAGGTTCTGAACCAGCTGACAGAAGCGGACTTCCAGCACTGCTTTCGACAATGAAAAAGTGGTATGGAGCAGTGTAGAGATCGACAGGGGGAGTACATTGAAGGCGAAAAATTTGTTACTGTAATTGGCAACGAATAATAAGTGTTAAGACAGCAGTTCGGTTATTTAATAGCCACACCTCGTATCATGAGATGACTCGTTGCTGAATACAAATTATTATCCTGGAGTGGGTACTGGAACCTTCGGCGTAGAAACAAAAAACTGGACGTTTTCCACGAAACACCGAACTATTACACTTTTCTCGACGCGCGTCCCAAATTATCAGACGCACACAGTTAATGCTCTCAGTAACCACGGTCCTTAATTACGATTTGTTAGTTAGTTTTGTGGTCCAAGAGGACTTTAATGGAAAGCTTTCCATTAAAGACCGCTTACTAGTATTTCACTGTTATTATTTATCAATATTTGGTATTTTAGTTACTGAGAACACGACAATGATTAAGCGTATGCGTCTGACAGTTTGGGATATTTGATGACGTTGGTGACTGTCCTAGGAACAAACTTAGATATTATTAATGCAGTTCTGTTCGCAGAGCTAGTTTGTGGTAGGTTGAAACCATCAGAAGTTAGTCATCCATCATATCAGTTATATCAGTTTTATAGCAAATAGAACGTTTTAAAAAGTGAAATACAACTGATCCAATTTTCTGGCGGTTGAAAATTATCGAAAATGTTTCTGTGAACAGTTATTACAATAAGTACTATGATTATTGTATTTATCAATAATGAAAATGAGATTTTAATGTGAACTAATTTGTTCAGTAGTGTTATCGATTTCAATAGTTAACCAGCCTTTGAGTATTAGTACTGTTGTCAAATATGATCATTATTTATTATCTACGAAAATAACTTACCCATTTATCAGAGCTTAGGTATTTACAACATCCAACTTCGTTATGGAAAAATAAATTCGAATGGTTGCCATCGAAGTTGCCATGCTCTCAGATACCTAGTAATTTGAACTTTTAATGTTTACTTCCATAAAAATTAAATAAAAAAATATACATAGGTATATACACGGCTGTATATAGCTATATACATAGGTATATACACGGTGTCAATTTGAAAACGAAACATCATTTAATATTGCCTAAACTAATGACAGTATCAAAATTTGGCGAAACACGTCAATTTACATATTAAGGGGGACAACTTTTGAGGCATTTGTTGTCGTATTACTTTCAACCCCCTAACCCCCAAGGCACCTACCCCTATTTCTTTTGCCATTTTTGAGTTTCTTGTACAATTCTAGATAAGTCCCATATTTCTTTTTGTCAAAATTGAGGTAGTTAACCTCATGAATGTGTGGAATGTGTTTAATTTCTAAATTTAAATTAGGTATGCAACGTTTAAAAGTATGATAATGAAATACTCAAATTCTTACCTTTATAATTACTTTATTAATTGTTCAAAATGGGTTCCATTGTTTTCTAAGCACAAGTACAGCCGATATTCAAACTGTTCGCGGATATGTTGAAGAGTTTCAGGTAAAATAGCCCTACATTCTTGTACCATTCTTTGCTGCAGTTGTTCAATTGAATGGGGTGAAATATAAATAAACTTGATAAAAATAAAATGAGTTTGGTAGTACCTAGTTTTTCAACAAATATTTTTAAATGAATGGATGTGACTGACATGACGGGTCAGCAAGGGCGTAGCCAGTAGTTATCTTTGGGGGGGGGGGGCTCAATGTTGATGAAACAAAAAAGCCAAAAAAAAAAGGTCAGTAGAGGCAACGGCAACCGAAAGCCCCCGAGTATTTTGGTGTTTACTTGACCCTTTGGGGGGGGGGGGGGAGGGGGGCGATCGCTGAAGATAAAACAAAAAAGCCAAAAAAAAAAGGTCACTACAGCCAACGGCAACCGCATTCCCCCGAGTATTTTGGTTTTTACTTGACCCTTTGGGGGGAGGCGATCGCCCCCATCGCCTGGCTACGCCCTTGCGGGTCAGTGAATGTAACCCCTTTTAAACATTGTATTATGTCAATTTAGAAAATAAATACATTTCACACATTCGTGAGGTTAAGTACTTCAATTATGAAAAAAAAATAATGGAATTTATTTAGAATTGTACAAGAAACTCAAAAATGGCAAAAGAAATAGGGGTTGCCATTTAAAATTTTAGGGGTAGGTGCCTTAAGGGTCAGGGTGTTGAAAGTAATACGACAACAAATGCCTCAAAAGTCAAAATGTCCTCCTTGATATGTCAATTGACATGTTTCGCCAAATTTTGAGACTGTCATTAGTTTAGGCAATATTGAATGCTGTTCGTTTTCAAATTGACACCGTGTATAGATATAATACATATATAGCAAAGATTAGAGAAGGTTTGTTGTATACCGAGAATTAAAAGTAATTTTAGCCAAAATATTGCAAGTAAAACAGTTAAACAGTTGCTGCCAAGAATTAGTAGCATCTTTGATACGCTATTTTGAAAAAGAACGAGACGGTAATGGTCCATTGCTACCCTTCACAGCTGTTAGAAACGTAATTTAAAGGGTAATACCACTCTAGCGGTCGAAAAAAAGGCCCAATTTTGATAATTTATTGTGGGAGAATGAGAAGAGGGATAGGATTTCTTTTTAAGGGTTAATTAAACATGTATTGAACTATAAAAAAATGGCGGTGATACAGCGTATCTTTAAAAACACCTTTATCAAAAAGCCCTCCACGGGCGGACAATTTTCTCGAAAAGTTTTTTTTAATTAAAAAAAACTTTTTATTGGTAAAAATACTATTTTTTTTTAAATTTTTTTTAGAAATCAAAGAAAAAAAAATCGATATTATTGTTGCTCGTACGAAGGATTTTTTTGAATTGATTTTTTGTAGAAACTGTGCTTCTTTTTGGGGGGGTTTTTTTTTTTTATAATACATGCATAATATAGTAGAGAAACACTGATCATTGATTAAAAAATAATCGATATTGCGCCCTAAAAATTCTCAATTCAGCATTGTTTATAAACAAAAATATTTATTGTTTATAAAAAAACAAATACATTCTCAAAAAACGGCTACCTACTTTTATGGAGAATATAATTGATAAGTCACTGTTAAAATTTCAAATCGATCGATGGAACGGTCTTTGAGCAATATGTCCTCCCAATTCGAAAAAAAGTCATTTTGAGATAATGATGTTTGAAGTTTAAAATAATTTACCCGAAATACCTTTTATTCTGTTGGTAATAGGGCCACTTATTATTTTGAAAGGTTAAAGCAATATAAAAGCAACAAATCCGAACCCAGTGGCATCGCGCTCGACGCGCTCGTATAAAACCAATTGCATATGATTTTTGTGATCCTAAAGTACATTTTAAGTCAAAAAAAACTATTTTTCGAAAATTCTAGAGTGGTGTTACCCCTAAAATATAAAATTAAAATGTAACTCGAAACTACAGTCCAATATATTGTTTTAGCATGTAGTAGCAGCCCTAAACTTGAATGTTTCTACGGTTAATTCTATTTCACAAAAAGCAAAAAACAATGAACTATTAAAATCACCTAGAAAGCGTAATCCTACCAAGAAGGGGATAAATACTGTAGCATTGAATACAAATGCTGTTCGTAACATTTATAATATTTGATATTTAGTATGTACAAAAAACTACACTGCACTATTGATTACGCAAAGGGTGTTTGTGACAAAATGTTAATTTTCTTATATATTATTTAAAAATTTCAGTTCAATTTTCATTAAAAAAAAAACTTTTTTCTACCAATTTTTCCTCCTATTTTTTTGTACTTGCATATTTATGCACCAATCAATAATCTAATATCTTAAAAAATAATAGCCATTTATATGCTAGTCAAAATGATTTCTATATACTGAATAATTCTATAACAATCTGGCATCAGTGCGCTCTAAAACTTAAACACGTGTTTGATGACGTGCATCAGTTTTTATTTTGTATGAAGTATATTTCGCTACATCGAGGTATCCGGAATTTTACGAAAACGGGTATGATGTGTTCGCGTTCCAAGGGCATACCTGTTCCAAATACTCGTTCTCAAAATACATGTTTTTCAGAGCTCTTGTATTTACTGAGTAATAAGTATATTTGTATGGATTGGGGTACCCATATTTGCTTCGTACAACTATAAGGACAAGGACTTACCAGCTAATTTTTCTAATATAGTATATTGAACATGGGATTGTGACGTCATCACAGCAGTGTGATCTGTGCAACAATACGGATGCCCAGTTTTATAATTTAAAATTAAAAGTTTAATCAAGTGATCATAATCATGTAGTTTATTGTGAATCAAGATTCTTCGAGTTTTTTACCCAAATTTTATGAGTAAGATGTTTAGAGTGATATTTTTCGTGACAAGTTACCGAACTGAATACGGCCCTGTCATGTAATAAAAAGTTTGCCCCCTAGTATGTACTCTATTTCCATTCTAAATTGAAAATAGGTAGAAAAAAGCAAGGTTGTCAGATATATTTTCT
The DNA here is from genome assembly GCA_029963805.1 of Aromia moschata. Lineage (NCBI taxonomy): Eukaryota > Metazoa > Arthropoda > Insecta > Coleoptera > Cerambycidae > Aromia > Aromia moschata. Next base: position 169,305 of record JAPWTK010000527.1, on the reverse strand, counting down.
AAAATTGCTAAGCTCACTATACAAGTATACTTCATACTTCAGTAATCTGTTAGTTCGTGACGTTCTGAGAAAGCTAGTTTGGAAATATTAAAAAAAATACATAGATATAAATTTATTAGTTAGCATTAAAATAAAGCGTTTAAAATTGCTGGAAAAAATAATTATAAATTAAAACAACTTTATCTATATTACTATACTTAAGAAAATTTTGAAGAGCCGGCAACGCCTGAGCTGCCGGCGGCAGCGAATTCCCTGGGAATGCCGACCCAGTATACTATTGGATTGCTTTGTATTTAATACTCCTTAAATACTTATTCGGTCCACTGTGCCATACATTTTTTACGACGTCGTTAAAATGATTTACGACTTTGGTAATTCGACTTGTTTAAGACGCCAGTGACGTGTATTTCAGCTAGGTTTATTAACACAGACAATTTTTTGAGATTGTCTGGCTAAATTAGCATTATTTAGAGCAAATTGTATTACAAATATTAAGGTTTTGTATGCAGGCTAATTTTAATCTCCTATATTGATTTGAATGAAAAAAATTATTTCACAATTTTCGAATTTATAAAAAATAAATGCACACTCATGGAATCATAAAGTTGCACCGCTTTTTTTGTTCCCCAGGCGTATTTATCATTTTCAATTAAAAATTAGAAGGACTTTACGTAGAATATTTAAATATTTTACCTCATATCAGCGTATATGCATGTTAGCTACGATAACTATAAATTATTAAGTATAATATCGAAGATAATATCTAAGAAAGAAGATAACAGTGAACGACGTAAACTAATAGGTATATAATGTTTAATAGAGAAAAAACAGTATCACAATATGTTGCTTTGGTTGGATTTTTTAATCTCAGCTTCACCTGATCTGACAAGCACTAATAAATTACAGTAAAACAATTAATTCTTTACTAAAAACCCACCGAAATTTTATCAACCAGTACATATCAGAAACAATATAATCCTTGTAGGTAATATCACATTTTTGTTAAATAGCGCATGCAATGCTAACGCATTATTTTGTTATCCCCGTCATTTTACGATTTGAAAATAAAAATAGCTGAAATTCCTCGCAAGGTCTGCCAAATGATGGAGCAAATAAGCGTTCCTTGCGTGCCAATCTCCATTTGTTGTTATTCACCAAGTTCTTTTACGATTTCAAATCGATTCCAAGTCATGAAGCTCATACAGGGTTTGTCCGGAAAGTAAAAGTCAGTGAATTTTTTTCTCGAGACTGTACGCGCCAGCCCGCGCTTTACGTGCTGGGATTGTGGTGGGGGGATCTGGCAACAAGATCCAACAAGCGTCAGTTGGCTACCGGTCGTTGTAGCGGTCGCATCACTCGTTCTTTGAGAATCGTCACAGTGACCCGGTGCAAGAAAAAAATGCACACGTTCGCTTGAGCAACGGATGGCGATCAAGTTTTGTGGGAAACTGGAGAAGAGTGCTGCGGAAATCATTCCAATGTTGAAGAAGACTTTCGGCGTCGATTGTCTTTCGGACAGGCAAATTTTCCGGTGGCACAAGACCTTCGCAGAAGGTCGGGAAGATGTCAACGACGAGAACCGCGCTGGACGGCCATCAACCTCCAGTTCCGACGACAATGTGAAACGTGTGCGTGTCTTGTTGAACACTGACCGTCGTCTAAGTGTCCGTTTAATTTCCGGAACATTAGACATTACGAAAACCATTGTTCACGAAATTGTGTCGGAGTCTTTAGGAAGGAGGAAGGTGTGCGCGAAGCTCGTGCCAAAAGTGCTAACGGACGATCAAAAAGCGAGGCGCGTCGAAACCTGCCAAGAACTTTTGGACACCTGCGAAGACAACCCCGCTTTCCTTGATGACGTCATTACCGGGGACGAAAGTTGAGTTTGAATACGATCCGGCGACGAAGAGGCAAAGTGCGGAATGGCACACGTCGAAGGCCAGGATGTCCAGGTCAAAGATCAAGACAATGCTGATTGTCTTTTTTGATTGCCGGGGATTGGTCCATCATGAGTTCGTTCCGCAGGGGACAACCGTAACCGGAGAGTTTTACGTCGAGGTGCTGAAGCGGCTGAAACGCAGGGTGAATCGCGTCCGCCCAGGCATCTCAAAATCCTGGAAGCTTCACCACGACAATGCGCCTTCGCACACCTGCTTCCTCGTGGCCGATTACCTGGTCAAGGCAGGCATCACCGTTGTTCCCCAGCCTCCCTACAGCCCCGATGTGGCGCCCCCAGACTTTTTTCTGTTTCCGCGCCTCAAAACCCCAATGAAAGGACAGCATTTTGGGTCGGTGAAAAACATTCAGAAGGCTTGCACCGACGCTTTAAAGGCGATTCCGGAAAACGACTACCGTGCGGCTTTTGATGCGTGGAAGGCCCACTGGAACCGATGTGTGGACGCAGGAGGAGTGTATTTTGAAAGTTTCTAAAGATTTGTACACATAGAACCAATAAAAACCATTTTTCAAAGCTCACTGACATTACTTTCCGGACAAACCCTGTATGTAACAGAAATTTAGACGATAAGCAGACAATCACAGGGTCGAAAATATCAAACGGACAAAGATTGAAGACGTTTAAAAAATGGAATTGTAGGTGTGGCATCATAACTGTAAAAACTGTCGAAGAGAAATGTCGCAGGAATTAATTCAAAACATCCAGAAAACCGAACTTGCGTCCTTTTATTGAGATATAAAGATAAAAGATATCCAGGTATGGAAAACGTTCAGTTTGAGATAAAAACATTAATAGCTGAAAGATTTAATATGGAAGTTTCATCATTCAGTTAATGTTGCACGGTCTGACGAATTATACAACATTGACAACTAAGCAAAAGAATTTGGAGAGGATTTCCAACCCTGTAGACAAGGAGGCATACATATCTACAATTAAAGTTGACAGAAATGAAGTATTCAAGGTGCATACAAGGTGATACAAGAGCACCAGCTGACACGGGAGTACTGCAATGAAATTAAATTGAGGTAACCTCCATCACATGCTGCACGAGTTGCCTATTTGTCGCGTCGCTGTAAGCCAACCTTATCTATAAGTAACTTGAAATGAAGCTGAAAATGGCAATGATATATTTCAAATCAATTTTAATATACGGACGACTCCTAAGTTGAGTCATGTTTTTTAACAGCATATAGAACTATTCAAAACAATTTTTTTCCAAATAACGTTATTCAAAGAACTCAAAAATAAAAAAGTTACCTTATTAATTTCTAAAATAGCTTTTATCCGGCTCTGCCTTAAATTTAAAGACGGCATAACATGTAAGTACACCTAGAATAGCTATAGGTATGTTTTTCTACCATGTCTGGAAATTTACTTTTTCTTTAAATTTAAGACAGAACCGGATAAGTGCTATTTTCTAAATAATAAGGTGATTTTCTTATTTTTTGAAAAATGGTATTTGAATAGTTTTACAACCTATTAAACAATATAATTCCACTTAGGAGTCATCCTGTATAATATTTGGGTTCGCAAAATTGCACAAGTATGTACATACTTTCTTACATCGAATCGTTTTGTTATCTGCACATAAAGCGATAATAAAGCATAAACGTCTATTGTTCTGTTTACACACAACAATAGACACTCCACCCGACAATAGTCTTCTAGGGCTTCCGATGGTGATATCCTAGTTCCTATTCATGTCATATTAAACAGATGTAAGATTAGTAAAAGATCTGTTACAACAGCACAAAAGGATTTTGGTCGATCCTCGTCACATTTTGCGTCTGCAAAAAGGTATTATATAGACATCCAAAAAAAAACGTCATCAACTCTGGCTATGAGCGAGAGAGATAGAAATAGCGGTCATGTCTAAGCTTTTTGGTTATGTCAAACTTTTGACAAGTGACTGTCACAATTTGTAAAATAAACAATGGCTGTCATATGATGTGACAGTCTTGACAAGTAAATAAGGTTATAAATTCGATCAAGAATAGAAATACGTCTTTTTTTCTCGGCCAACTTTGATGACGTTTTTTTTTTTGGATGTCTCCATATATTCAAACGCCCGTACAAATAGTTCGACGACAGTAGAAAAACGTTGTTTTGAAGTAATTTTCTAAACCGTTCCAGATTCGTAACAGATTAATGTCAACGATGATTTATGATCATCTAGAGCAATTACACGGTACTTATTTCTAATTACCTCCACAATAACGACAATAATTAATTATTTCTAATAACGTAGCAAGCTTTAAATTATGATTTGATACCTAAATGTTTAGACTTTAGTAGGTAATTGACCTACTAAGTGTTGCAGTGGTCACTAAGAAAGCATACAAAAATCTAAATAAAAAAATAGAAACCCACTGTAACATACGAGGGATGCTCAAAAACTTCCAGGCCTTATTTCTTATAAATTCGTTAAACAAACTGACAAGTTTTTGGACATTGTCCCCTTCAAAGTACTCCCCTTGGGAAGCTATACATTTTTCCCACCTCCGTTTCCACTTCTGGAAAGATCTTGAGAACTCATCTTCTGGAATGCTGTTCAGCTCATCTAGCGAATTTTTTTTAATTTCGTCAAATGAGTCAAATCTCTTCCCTTCGTCTCTTGAGTTTTGGAAATAGGAAAAAGTCCGCAGGGGCCAGATCTGGCGAGTGCGGGGGCTGAGAGAGGACAGTTATGGCATTTTTGTGCAATAATCGTGAATTAGCAAGCTGAATGAACAGGCGCGTTGTCGTGGTTTAGCACCCACTCCCTATTTCGCCACAGCGATTGGACCCTTGAAATGACAGAGACTTGACTCGTTTAACGAAATTAAAGAAAAATCGCTGGATTAGCTGAACAGCATTCCATAAAATGAATTGTCAAGATCTTTCCAGCAATGGAAAACATGGATAGCTTCCCAAGAGAACTTTGAATGTCCAGTGACTTGTAAGTTTGCTTAATAAATTTATAAAAAATCTGTCCTGGAACTTTTTGATCACTTCGTACAAGACGCTTGCAGATGTCTATTTTTAGTTTCTTCAAATCCCGTTGTGTTAGAAAAGAACTGTTCACTGTTTCTCTGTGAGGAAGTACATCTTTTGAAAGAGGGAGGTTACAATTTTATTTTCTATCTGTTTAAATCATGTCGCAATTTTTTTGTATTCTTAATCCAAATTTACGACCTGAAAAAAATGTTCGACTCATTAGTATAAAAAAATAAAAATAAAATGTTTCTGTTATTTGACGAATTTCAGGAAATATTTATCTAAAGAACTTTAGTGTTACTAGTAATAACCCTTTGAAACAACACACGATTGGGATTTACATAACATTACGCAATCGTTACGAGTATGTGTGAGAGCTGTGTCGTATAACATCCGTTGAAACTACATATGTATATCTATAAGTACATTCATATTATATATGTACATGTGTTTACCACAAACCATAATCTATTTTCACGTAGCATATGGTAGTACTAAATGATCATAATGTCTCCAGGATACAGCAATTTTTTTTCTTTATCTTTTCAAAAGTACTCATTGTGTCTTCCTATTTAGAGTAATTTAACTATTACAGTAACTTAATGAGCCAGTCGTGCTCGTGTACAAGGTGTCCAAAGGGAGTTTTGGAATTACTGAAATTTTTAAAAAGGCCTTTTAAAGGACTATTCCAAAATGACCACAGACATTTAAATTAATCAAATTAGGCACCACTAAAATTATTAGTTCACCTGACTAACAGCCATTTTGGAAAATAATTTCCTAGGCATGAAAAATGAAATGAAAAATCTGAACCAAAACCATCATAAAAGTTCAAAACTCGACCATCCTTACTACAGTTTTTGTAAAAAATTACTACTTATTCATGAAGTTTTATCAAAATACAGCGAGTTCTAGAGCGTTAATAAGAGATATTAATGCGTTAATTTTTTTGGAGTTATATGTAGCGTACAGGGCTTTTTTTGAATTCGTATGATATTTTTCGTTCAACTTTAGAAATTTTATATATCTAGGAAACATTTTTTCCAAAAAAAGTTAGTCACATAGATATTCTGAAGATTTCCCTTTAATATGAGTCCAAGAACTTTGAAAAAGAAACTTTGGAAAGGAAGAAAAGCAATTTTTAACTTTTTTAGCAATACCTTTTCACATAATCGACATATCACTTTCTTTGGGATTAATTATTTATTATCCGCAAAATTTCACAAGCTGTAATCCTACCAGACGTAAAAAAATATCAATACTATACGAGGTGTGTAAATTAAGTAATTAGACTGTTTTTTTAATTTTTGTTATTCTAATAGAATTACAATTCTGTATTGTCTCCTTCAAAATAACTTCCTTGAGAAGCTACACAGCGTTGGAAACGGTTCTTCCATTCCTCATAGCAGTGCTGGAACTCATTTACTGGAATAGCCTTCAGCTGGTCGGTTATAGCCGTTTGAATGTTTTCTATAGTCCCAAAATGAAGTCCCTTGAGGTGATTTTTCAATCTCAGATCTCAGGAATGATGACTTTCATTGCTGACTATATGTAGATATTGAATATGTGTTTTCTACACTGTATAGTCCCTATGTATTAGGTCCACATAGCTTATAAATCCAAATTTTGGTCTATCCAGTAACGTCTTAACAGCAAATTGTTTAATTCAAAATCATAAAGTGTGCGAAATTTACTTGTGTAAGTGACCACTATAAATCAAATCAAAATTACATACAATATATTTACAATAAGGTCTATTAGTAAAATAAATGTATATAAAAACTTAATTAATTTCAAGTTTTCAAATCGATATAACCACCGTAAAATCCAAAGTAGAGGTCAAGTGTTACACTCTGACTTGTTCTTTTTCATGGTTAATTTGAAATTATGTTTTTATATAAACTGTTTACTTTTATACATATTAAGAAATAATTTTTAACGCGTGAGCCTAAGCGTAAACGACTACGCAAAAAAGCAAATTTATTTTTGTAGTGACAACAATTACCTAGACTAGAATTTACTCGTAGTTGTATTACTTACCAACAGCTTTCAATTCATGACCGTCAGTAAAAAAAATTATATGAATCAGACGATATGAAGACTACTATAATAGTAATCCAATATCCAATCCTCCATTTATAAGTATTATAACGTACCAAAAAAAGTATTTCAGAAAATAGACTGTTAATGCATGGAAAATTTGGTGAAATTATTTAATACTACATACTTTTATGATATCACATTTAATGACTAATATCAAGTGATAACAGATAATTTTAATCAAGTAAAAATATATTATAATTTACAGATTCATATTTACAATATCGCTAAATAATTATCGCTATGTAATGTGATTGGCAAGGCTTTCATCTTTAAGAACTGATGAATACGGGATCTTGTGCGTTCAGATCGTCGGTTGACGACAAGAATGATCGTGGAAGAGTTAAATTTAAATCACACCACTGTTCATCAGATTTTGACTAACGAATTGGGGATGAGAAAAATCTGCGCAAAAATGGTTCCAAAAAACCTTTCGCAGGAACAAAAGGACATCAGGAGAGAAAGGTGTCTTGACTTTTTGGAATCGATTGAAAATGATCCCCATTTTATGGAATATGTCATTATTGGTGATGAGACTTGGGTGTTTGAGTACGACCCGGAAACCAAGCGCGAAAGCATGGAATGGCACACTTCAAGCTCTCCAAGAATCAAAAAAGCAAGAATGATCAAGTCGAAGACCAAATGCATGCTGATTTGCTTTTTGATAGCCAGGAAATTGTCAACAAAGAGTTTGTGCCTCCAGGCCAAACAGTAAATCAACTTATTCTCCAGCCTCCTTATTCGCCTGACTTGAGTCCTTGTGACTTTTTTCTCTTCCCAAGATTGAAAAATCACCTCAAGGGACGTCATTTTGGGATCACAGAAAGCATTCAAACGGCTGTAACCGACCAGCTGAAGGCTATTCCAGTATATGAGTTCCAGCTATGAGGAATGGAAGAACCGTCTCCAGCGCTGTGTGGCTTCCCAAGGAAGTTATTTTGAAGGAGACAATACTGAATTGTAATTCTATTCGAATAAAAAAAAATACAAAAATACTCATTTCTTAATTTACACACCTCGTATAGTATAATTACATATTTTAGTGGTGACATGAATATGCTTCCATAATATTTTCTTTTGTCCCAATAGCGTTAATGTATTTTCAGATGACACTGTGGAATCAATAATAAAAATCTAAATGCCAAGGACTATTAGGGGCTTAAAAAACTGTTATTTAGCACAATGTATATAAATAAACTTGATACGGATTTCTACACATTTCCAAGTTAATAAAAACCTATGAAAAAAAAAAACACTTCTAGAGGATTACCACTTCGATATTAAATTTCCTGTAATCCATTACTCTTCTTCTAGTTTATATGTTCCATTTTCAACGTTATGTTGTGTATCTCTTACGACGTTTTGTGATCATTGTTTTCAGTAAATGCTGTAAATATAATCAAAGCCTACTTGCTTCTTTCAAATGTTTTTTTCACCAACTCTGGAAAAGAAATTATGTCAAAACAAATATGGAAAAGATCATTCTCGATACATGCATTTAAAACAAAAAAAACTTATTTATTGTTGCTACTTTTATTTCTTGTGAGTGCCTAGCGTTTATTTTCTAAACGTATTTTATTAATATTGGCACCCTTGACCGAGAAACGAGGGTTTAATATTTAAGTGCAGCCGTGCAGATATATTCAAACTTGAAATTAATGTGAAAGCTGTTTAAAAATTGAATTGGTATAATTTTGTGCAAATCGTAAAAACCAGTGGTATTCTTAATCATAATTATTAATAATCAAGGCGTAAAATCAGTCGCAATAAAATTTGGGGAGATTTTTCTTGTATACATTTTATAGATGTATGTTGGTTGTTTAATATTTTTTATCCATAGATATGCATCAAAATAACCAAGCCAATATTCGAAGAATAAATAAAAAAACACTGATATATACTATATAAAACTCCATCTTGTCGTAAATGTAATAAATAATTTTTAGAATAATTGTAACATCTGGGACTTCTGTACTATCGAAAATTATGTATTATTTTTGTATTACAAAGATTTACAAACCTTACTTGCGAAAAAGTTGAACCCTAAAATTATATTAACATTTTAAGAATCACTCATATGACTAGATAATGTGAGACCATTAACCTTTGGAGCGCCGCCGGGGTTTTTGGTTTAGTTAATCTGCACTATTTTACGTTAGATAGGATTATATCGGAACTACATACACCATAAAATAATAACGCATAAGGTTCAACAAAATAAACACACATTTATTTTGGTTTTTCAAAACCAAAAAAAAATTCCTTCTTGTATACTAGATTTTCAATAGCGAAATCTTGTTTTCAGGTGCAAATAAGCCCTGAAAATGAATATTATGAGAAAATTACGAGGTGGGGGAGCGAATGCATCCTCCGCTTCTTCCTCCGACATATCCGACACGTCGCCCTCCTCTCCGCACACCCAACTGGGGCTGATGCATTTAAAAAAGCTGTTTTCGGAATACACACATCCGCCCCAAGCCTTAACAGAACAAGAAAGAGACGACAAGCTGTATAATATGCTGCCCCTGTTTTGTAAGGTGAGTCTTAAGTCTCCTTAAATCTCATGAGGATTTTGCTTTTTTTTTAATGTAGTTACCATTTCTGTTTAATTTATTCCATTTGGTTGATACACACTCTATAAACACACTATAATATTAACTATACCGTATGTATTTCTAAATTAGTATCCATCCAAGAAAAAGGATAAGAAATAACACTTAAGTGCAGGATGGAATGAGACAGATATATTTGCTTTATTTAACAGGCAGGTCCCACTCAGTGGGCGGGTCATTGATGACGTGGGCTGATTCGCATTTGTTGGGGATACCCATTGCGGATTTCGCCCCCCCTTTGAAATCCAAGAAGTCGAATGGGAGCAGTTTTTGTCACTCTTCGTGCCAAAACTGGTACCCTGGAATAATTTACGAAATGATACAATATTTAGTATATAGGGGTTTTTTGAGTCACTGAATCGATTCTGAAGGTTTATTTTTTTGGATCTACCACCACCGAAGGGTGAAAATAGGGATTCGGGGTGAAATTTTGAGATTTTTCAATGCTTTACCAAACCGTTCCACATTTCGTATGCAAGGGTTTTTTGTGTCTCTAATTCGATTGCAAGGGTTATTTTTTTGGTCTGCCACCCGCGAAGGCTGAAAAATAGGGGTTGGGGTGAAATTTCGAGTTTTTCAATTCCATACCAAACCATTCCATATTTTATGTACAAGGGTTTTTTGGTCTCTAATTTGATTTAAAGGGTTATTTTTTTTTTTTACTACCCCCGAAGGATGGAAAATTGGGTGGGGCTTATGTGAAATATTCAATTTTTTCAATTAAGGGGGTTTAAGCTTAATTTCACATTTGAATTACAGATTGAATGTTCGAATGAATATTGTATGTAATACTCAAGAAGTTTTTCAGTTTCGGTCTGCCGTCTTGGATCCACCAAATTGAATTTTCAAAATGTGATTTTATTAGACTTGTAATAAGCGACCTCAAAAACTTAATATAATGCTTTTATTCAGGTTATATCGTTTTTTTATCCAGGTTCGCACAAATATTTTTTTTTACCCTACATTGGATCTACCATTTCGGATTTTCAAAATCTGTTTTCAGATTTGTTTCAGACCTCATAAACCCCTAAATATAGTTTTTCAGATTCGCACAAATTTTTAATTTTTGTCCGCCATATTGTTTTGAATTTTCACAATTTGATCCCAGATTCGTAATGAGTGATCTAAAAAATCCCCTGCGTGCAGTTTTTCTAAAATTCCGGAAATATTTGAATTTTCGACCGCCATTTTGGATCGGCCAACTTGAAATTTAAAAATCTGATTCCAGATTCAGCAACTCCAAAAACTAGAATCAACAACCTCGAAAAACTTTTATCTAAACAATTTCCGGGCCAGATTCAAAATAATAAAAAAAAAATTTGCTCTGCACTAGAGGGTTAAAGACGCCATATTTAGTCCGCCATATTGAATTTTATAATTCTAATGCCAGATATGGATTTTGTGCCCCCAAAAACTGTTATACACCAAGTTTGGTTCAAATCCCTAGAGAATTAAGAATACAATACCAGAATTGGCACTTTTTTTATCATATACGATACCAGTGGCGGTTGGTGATATTTCAGTTAGCCATATCTTGAAAACGACGCATAGGACTCACTTCACTGTTTAGGTGATGACTATACACCTCTTAACAGAAAGGATTTATAGTGAAAAAAACCGTCAACAAATTTTGCGAAAAAAATTTCAAAAAACCTGGAGCACTCCCTGGGATCTCAGTAACGCTCTGTGGAATATTTGCAGTAAATTTTTTTCATAATCTAGAAACAAATATAAGGAGAGGTTTTTCGATTTGTTACAAAATATTTTTTTTTTCAAAAGTTATGGTCATTTTAATTTTGGGAAACAAAATGTTCCTATAAAATTAAAATTAAAATAGCCATAACATTTTGAAAAAAAAATATTTTGTAACAAATCGAAAAACCTCTCCTTATATGTGTTTCTAGATTATGAAAAAAAATTTACTGCAAAATTCCACAGAGCTCTGAGTCCAGGGAGGCTCCAGGTTTTTTGAATTTATTTTTCGCAAGAACTTTGTTGACGGTTTTTTCACTATAAATCCTTTGTGTAAGAAGGTGTATAGTCATCACCTAAAAAGGAAGTGGGTCCCATGCGTCGTTTTCAAGATATGGCTAACGAAATATCACCAACCGCCACTGTACGATACAATACCAGTGAATCAGTTAAGGAACCTCTCTTTGCACATTTGGAGAAAATAATTTAGTTCACATACGATATAGGCTATTCCCATAATTCCCTAACATACAAATGATAAAAATTTTGAAAACAAAATACCGTTAGATTTCAAATTTTAGGTATTCGGTTCGAGTCCCACGTGCGATATGAACGAAAAATTTTGGGACATCCTCGCTTTTTGCCATCAAGTGTCCGCATTGATGGTATCCGAAATTCGAAAGAGGGCATCTAATCAAAGCACGGAGGCAGCTAGTTGTGCAATAGCAAAATTTTTGGAAATCGAAAACTGCGAGGAGTCTAGCAACGGTTGGATGTTACTATCTACTCTAAATCTGTTAGCCGCTGGGGATGCTAGCTTAGTCCAGGTAAATAGAAGATAATGTCTAATAATTTTACTGAGTTATACGATATATTAAATCTCGTCATGTACTTGAACTAATTCAGTTGAATTATTTGAGTCTAAATTTTTGTATAGGTTATGTCCGAAGTGTCCGTTCCATCAACTTTGGTAAAGTGTTTGTATCTCTTCTTCGATCTGCCAGAGCTTTCGGATAAGGAAGCAAACAGCAAGGAATGCAACAGCGATTTCACTCCCAGAGAGAGGCGTATATTATTACAAAAAATTTTTGTCCAGGTAAACCCATCACATCGTCATATCTAATATTCTTGTTTTCGTTTTAAAAGATTCTTTATTTTGAGTATGACCAACCACCTGATTACAGCTTTTAGTACGGTTGTGCAGTCATAGAGTACCTGCAGAAGAGCTAGCTAGAAAAGATGATTTGACGCTATTATTCTCTGCCATTACATCATGGTGTCCAACGCATAATATTATGTGGAGGAAAAGTGCAGCAGAAGTATTGATGACGTTATCTAGGCATGGTTTAACGCCCCCCTGTAGTCGGATATATTCATGGTTAGTACTCGAAGAGAACAAGCTCGATAATAATTGGCCTATTCACTCGAACTATATCCACCATGTCTTTATTTTTCAGCCAAATCTTGTGTGTCATTGTGTATAGAAAATATGAAAAAAAGTACCGGAACTCGCGCCTTTGGAATTAGTAGAAATGTTTGTCACCGTATTCTGTTTTTTAAAGGATTCTAGTGAAGTGTCATCCACTCTGTTAGATGATTTCAGACAGGCGCAGGGTTATCCATTTCTCTCTGACTTCTTATTAAAGTAAGTAATATTATACATTGATATTTGCTTCAAATAGTAGATTACAGCAAATTCTAAAAATGGTCGCGGTCATGGAGATAATACCATATTACAGGTAATGTAACTTAGTAATATATTAATAATATACACATCCAAAAAAAAACCTCATCAACTCTGGCTATGAACCAGAGTGATGGAAATAGCGGTCATGTCTAAGCTTTTCGGTTATGTCAAACTTTTGACAAGTGACTGCCACAATTTGTAAAATAAACAATGGCTGTCATATGATGTGACAGTCTTGACAAGTAAATATGGTTATAAATTCGATTAAGAAAAGAAATACGTATTTTTTTTTCTCGGACTACTTTGATGACTTTTTTTTTGGATGTCTATACTAAGGCACTAAATAGATATGAGTATTCTCGTCAGCCATGTTGCGTCCAGCTGTCATTCTTGGCCGTATGTTTACAATGCATTTAGGGTCCTTTTTATGTTAATACTCATAACTATACTTATAATATTAATTTAATTCGATATTAAGTCCGTAAGAACATCTCCCTACGAAATCTGCATACGGGAAGAACAGTACTCAACTATATGTTGTTCGTAACACCTCAATGACTTAACCTGGAGAGGAAACCCTTTGAAAATCACTCGGGTTATGAACAACCGCAGATTTTTCTTGCATTTTCACATCATTTTACATAATAGCTTCCTGTTTGTCTAAGTGAATCATTCCTCAGTATCACGTTACGCCTGCCGTAATCTCTACACAATTTCTATTGAGTCCGACTCTGGCTTAAGTCTGTTGAAGCTCCCTGACCATCCATTTATCCTTTTGTAACTGACATATGTGACAGAACCTAAATATTCCTTTTCCATTGCCTTTTTCCTTGCAATGAAATCATTTATTAATAATTTGTATAATAATAACACAGGCACACAAAAAAATAAAAGTCGAGTGTTAGAAGGCATATCTAGAAATTCCCATGCATTTTGACCCACTGAGCACGAATCCGATGTTCGTTTTGTCCTATTGTCTCTTGCATTTTTCCTAACCTCAAAAAAACACCTTAAGAATGCCCGAAAAATCTCAAACAAGTAAATAAAAAAGCTTAAATGAGCTGATCATTTCCACACGTGTTTTGGGGTGCTGAGATCGAATCTGAGGTCAGAATTGACCGATCAGTTAGGAATTTTGACATAACCTCAAAAAAAAACTAAAAAATGCCGAAAAATCCAAAACAAATAAAAGCTTCAACCGAAAATTTTAAACCTAACATAATCTTGAAACCGGAAACTTAAACCTATTATAAATTAAGACAAGAACTATTAAAAGGTTTAGAGCTCTGTGTGTAAAGTTCTTTGTGTAAAATTATTGCCTTATTTTTAATAAATTCCATGTTCTATCACTATGTTACATATATCGATAAAAAATCAACAACAAAATAAAAAAAATCCTTACTATGTAAAATGTAACATATTTTAAGACAGTAACATTACACAAAGAACTCTAAACCTTAATAGATCTTGCCTTAGGAACTTAACAGTTCTGTCTTAATTTATAATAGGTTTAAGTTTTTGGTTTAAAGTTCTTGTCTCAGGTTATGTTAGGTTAAGAATTCTTAGTTTAAAGTTCTTGGTGTAAAGATCTTGCTTTAGGTTATGTTAGGTTTAAAATTTTTGGTTAAAGCTTGACTGGACCCAAAATGGCTGACATGTTTTTAGGGTTCTGCTAATACTAGTGTTAGTTGCAACAATATACATATGTAATTTATTCATCCAAATACAAGAAATTCCTTGTGCTTGTGTTAGCTCTTTGTAGTCTTGATTCATTCAGTTCATTTTAGATGTTTCAAGATACAGAAAAAATATTATATAAACAAATACTGCTTACTGACTACCATGAAATGAAGTAGAAAGGGGAATGAAATAAAAACTTGTTTTTTATTTTTTTAGGTTAGAAAATGAAAAATCCAGTGAATCCCAGGAGTCAATAAGAAATTTAGTGTTGATGGTGACATCTCTATGCATGTGCGGTTACATAGAACTGAAACCATCCCAAGCCTCTACTGGTTCTCTATTTCAAATGCAGGGATTTATATTACCGCAACCTTCTGGACGTGGCACCAGCGTTCGAAACATTCAAGCATTTCATGTAAGTAGCTAATAATAAAAAAAAAAAACGAAAACATGGTTTACACTTTTTTAGGTTCTCCAAAGTACGTTTCTCAAGTCTACTTCTTCCCTCTTGGGTTTAACGATCTTAGACGCTATATCCAGCATATATCATTCCGACAACGCCAATTATTTTATATTAGAAAATCAGAATACCTTAAGCCAATTTACCGAAAAGATCCATCACAAACCTTCCGAGATACAACAGAAACTCTTCGAACTAATCGAATTCCTCGTTTTTCAACTCAATTTTGTACCCTGCAAAGAACTAATATCCATGTCAATTTTCCTCAAAACCCATAGTCTTAACTACGTAGATTGTAGTATACTGTGTATGCACACCTTACTGAACGTCTTAAAGCATAATGCAATCTTCAAGGACGTATACAGGGAAGTCGGAATGTTGGAGGTGTTCGTGACGTGTTTAAACAGATACGCCAATATACTGGAAGAGACGCATACGGCTCAGAGCAAAGGAAATGATTATAAAGCGCCGCCTAATCAAGATAAATTAGGTGGATTGATTGTTGAAGCTTTAACAATACTACTGGCTGGGAATAGTGCAAATGCCAACGTTTTAAGAGAGTGCGGAGGAGCTAAATGTGTTCATGGACTTGTTCAGTATGCCGAATGCCGTTATCCTGCACTAGGTATGTCTTTTCAGAGACTCAATTCCGGTGGCAGCTGGTGATATAGAAAATTTCTTCTGGACGCAAACAAAATGTTGTAAAACTTCGTTTTGTATTATTTTGAAGGGCTGCGCTTTAGTATCTGCCTGCTCGCTAAGTGGCGCCACTTTGTGCCACTGCACGCTAGGTGGTGTCATTTGATAGTGTATACACTCGATTCCCTCTTAAGTCACCTTCGCTTAATTCACATTTCCTGTTATTTCACCATGTTTTCCCTATTATGTCACGAAACTGTCCCTCTTAAGTCGCCGCCTGTAAAAGTTTTAGAACTAGGTTTGGAAATTGGATTCTCGCATGAATATGTACAATTTTTATTGAAAAAAAAAAAATGATTGTGTAATACATTAAATATAGACACCTAACCTTTAAAATAGGTTAGGTGTCTTTTAAAAATATTTAACCTTTAAAATATTCATTAAAGTGGAAGAAAATTGAACTTTGTCACGCACGACTGGGTATACTTACGTTGATTTTTTTCGTTCAGCTGGCTCATTTGTCATTATAACAAGTGCTGTGGTATATCTCTAAATATTTCTTTTTGCAACTAAAAACACGAAAAAGTTGAAGTTATGATTGTGCCTTAAAAAAAAAAAAATTTATGCGACTTAAACGAGAAGATGATGCACGGATTTTGTGACTTAAGAGGGAATCGAGTGTACATAGTTGAATTGAAAGATGTATTTCATTTTAGTCGGAAACGTCCCCTAGTGGAGAAATAAGAAATTTTGTTTTTCAAATTTTCATTTCAAATAGAGAATAAAGTGGGGGGCTTCGCCCCCACATCCCATAAAATATGTCGTAATTAGCCGATTAATCCGGTTCTTTACGTTAAATATCCTATTTATGAACCTAACATGTTCCACTTATGAACATAACATATTCTACTGATGAACCTAACATTTTCCACTTATGAACCTAACATATTATTACCAAACCAAACCGAACGAAGGATAACTGAAATGAACCCAGCAGGTCAAATACTAAAGTCCTGCCTTTTGAAGTAACCTTGAAAACAGTTGCTTTTTCCAAATGGTCTTCTAGAGCAACGTCCAACTCAGCACTAAAAAGTTCATAAATTCTCGAGAAACTTCGGAATTAGAGGAAGAAGTGTACTCATCATATTATGTCCTCTCAATCCAAGGTCAAAAGTACCACAAAAATACACAGTTAGTTATGTAACTTAAGTTACAGTTAAGTATGTAAAATGTAATGATTATGCTTCATTGTGCAGTTCAATGTTTCTTCGATACACAGTGTCAAGCTGAGTTAGATGTTTACTTTTCCAGATGCGTAAATTCCACAAATTGTTCATGTTTTGTCAACACTACTTGCTCCACAAATTGTTCATGTTTTGTCAACACTACTTGCTTTTTATTTCGGTCGTCTAACGATTTAAATCAATCAATCATATTTTTGTTCATAATTGTTCACCACCAAATAATAAGAGGGGGAAACAAAAAAGAGAATTTTTATACACTAGTCAAAAAAATTAAGGGAACAAAAAAAAATTACCAAATTTTTTGGTGATTTTTGAAAGGCTATATCTCAGTGAAAAATTTTGAAGCTTCAGTTTCCAGTTTTCAGATCTTTTCTCGAAAAATTTTTGTGACCTACGGTTATCGCATAACCCTAAGAAATAGTGCGAGAAAAGTTTATTGTAAATTTTTTATTTTACTTTTGATCCACAGACTTGAGGATTTTTTTTTAAATTAATTCAATGCAAGGTCCGGATAGCTTGTTTGTTTAGCTTCGATTTACTTTTTTTATATTTTCTTTGTCAATTTGTCTGAAATTTCTGACTTTTAATGAAATAGGATCCTTTTGTTTTTGATCATCGATATCTCAGCAACCAATGAACGCACAGAGAATGGATGGGCAGTTTCAAAAACTGTAATAAACCTCCTACAAGTTCCTATTAAATTTTTTTGAAAAAAAAAAAATTACGCCCGCAACATGAATGTAAAAAAGAAAAAAGTAACTTTTTTTTTTTGTTTTAGTATATCCACCGCGTATTCACAAATATTGGTGGGGTCTAATGTTTTTTTTAGAGCTTAATGTACCCCCAATAGCCCTATAAATTTTTAAATCGGTCCATAGAACCGTTTTCTCGGATCCATTGATCATAGTTTTACAAAAGAATTAAAGGTACAAGTATATTGTTTCTGAACTGCATTATCTTCATCAGAATGAAATATCCTTTTTTTATTCAACTTGCTTAACAATTTCGCATTAATTACTTGTTAAATTAGAAAAAAAAGTGATGTCTTTTTTAATAAGTAAAAAAATTCAAGTAACGATACATACTTATTTTTGAAACCTTTCAGCCTTTGCATACCCTAATTCTGCTCATCTCAAATTAATTGCATTAATTAAAATTTGATACTCCCAAGTTGTATTCAGCACTCGATCTACGAATATTCATACAATTAATTTCCTATATTTTCTGTGATGCTTACAAATGTTAAAAAATCTATTTTTTCAAAACTAATCTTTTAGGAATTTTTTTTGTTCCCCTAATTTTTTGGAGTAGTGTATTACAACCGCAAATCCATGCATTTTTTTTTTGTTTACGATGAAAATATGCACACACCCATACTCTCTACGCCGTGGCGGATGGACAACTGGCTAGGTGACTTTTTGGAGATTGCACAAACTACAGCCCTTAACACTAGCCACCATTGCCCAATTCACTCTCACAATGAACATACACCCCTTCCAGTGTTCACTTGATTTAACTATCTTTTTTTATTTTAGGAATTATCAAAGAGTTAGTTTTAACAACGGGAGGTGACGACGACATGGCACAATTGTTGAGTACTCTGCATTCTGCTCCAAGAACAGAACTTCAGCTTAAAATCGACATATTAGAAGCTTTGAAGATATGCCTCAAAGAATCTCATAGAATAAGAACAGTATTTAGAAAGGTAACTGTTGCAATAGGAAATAAGGAACGTTATAAAATATTATCATAACTGTTTATCAACAGGTCAATGGGTTCGTTTACGTTACCAGCGTCTTGGTCGCTCTGGAAGGGCGACTGAGCAAAAAGGAAAGTGATCCTGAAGTCTTGTATTTGCTGACGTTGGTCTTTCAGACGATTTGCACGGCGATGAGATTTGAACCGGCCAACGCGAAATTCTTTTCCACGAAATCTGTAAAACCAGCCTCTGCGACACTTTAAGATTGCTGGGGTGTTTCACGTCAGAAAAAATTTCCACTTTAAAAGAAATCGATGTAGAGGTGCCACCGAATAACCATCAACATTTATTTCACAATTTATTTGCAGGTTCGACAATTAACCCTGTGTAAGTCTGCAGAAGTTTTATTTTTGATATCTAAATTAATCTTTTCTCGTTACAGCTTCTCCGACGAAGTACCACCTTCGTTAGCATACACAACCGTAATATACAGATTACTTTATGATTTGGCTTTGGATTTGTTCGATAAGCCCAACGTTAATTCCACCATATTTTCACTAAAATCTCCGCCGTTAACTCGAGAATCTAGTGTTCAGGTATTTATAATCTTTAGGGTCCGGAAAGTGCGCCACAAAGCATGACTTTATGATAATTAAAGTAAAGAACGTATTTTTTAAGCGCCTTTAAGTGGTGGGGATACTTGAACGCAGTTTAGCCACGTTGTGTGCGCTGACTCCGTAGATTTTTACGTCAGATCGATGCGAGCGGATGGACGGTAAAACGCCCCGTTCAAAATAATTTTATACGTAGTGAGTGGCTAACTTGTGAGTTCTGCAAACAACGACTAAAAGTGTAGAAATGGTAGTAATACGTGCATTGTCCTCTGTAGATGTAAAAAGTAATAATGTACTGATGTTAGTGACAACAAACAACTGTTAGTGATACAAACAAATGTGCGAAATTCGTGAAAATAATATGCGTGGTGTGTCGTCCTCTGTCCATGTGAACTATTTTGAATTTGCATCTTTAACTTCAGTGGATGTGGAACGATCATTTTCCTTCTACAACCATATATATAGGCCAAATCGCCCACGTTTAACAAATAAGAAATGCAGAAATACCACTGGTTGCGGCAACGTATGCTCAAGCAATGAAGACAGTCGGTGTTTCTAAATGACACAAGCGATAGGTATGTACCGGGTAAGTATAATAAATGTTAACCCCCTTTTATTTTTGTTATTTCTGGCCAATTTGGTTCTTTCAAAAAGTGGGTTCGAACGATTTTCAACGTAGTTTCCGAATATGTTAATGGTTTTTGAAATTTTTGAAAAATATACGAGGTGTGACAAAAAATATGATTTTTTTTAAATGGAGCACCCTATATATTCGTACATATTTGGATTTGTAGTTCTTTTCTGAATACAAATATATATAATTATATCACATTTGGATAAGGATTTTCTGAGTTATGACGAAATATGTAAAATGACAAATCTAAACCGTATTACCTTATTTTACAGAGTAGCCTATGGAAACAAAATTTCAATTTTGTATAAACGTCAAACTGGTTAACATTAGTCAGTGTTTTTTCAGTTGGGGTTCTTTAATTTAATATTGTGTGCTAAAAAAAAACGCATTATGCCTTATCATAGTTTAGAAAATAGGCGCAAAATTTTAGAAATATACTTACATTGCAATAAAAATATGACTGCTTCACAAAGGGAATTTGGAAGGCGGTATCCTGATCAGACGCTAAAGTGACATTCAAGAAAATTTACAGTAAATTTTGTAATACAAATTCATTTAATAATGCACCTAGAAGAAAAAAGAGGAATTTTATTAATAAGGAAATACAGATGAATATTTTATTATCGGTCATATTAAATCCAAGTGTCTACTTATTCTATATCTAAAGATTTAAATTTAAGCCAGAGCAGCATTATGCAACTTTTAAAAGGGAATAAATATAAACCTTTTCACATCCTTCCTGTTCAACATTTAACTGAAAATAATCATCGACAGAGAATAGTGTTTTGTCAACAAATCATCGAAAGATATAATGAAAACAATGATTTTTTGCATAATGTGTTTTGGACTGATGAGTCGTCCTTTTCGACTGCTGGTTTATTTAACAGGCATAACAATAATCATTGGGCCACAGAAAATCCTCATATGGTGAAAAAACTAAAAAAACAAGGACGTAAAACTGTTAATGTATGGTGCGGGATACACCGAAACAAAATAATTGGTCCTTTTTTTTAAATACTCTCACAGGTGAAGTTTATCTTAACTTACTACAAGAACAAGTTGAAGAATATTTGGATAACTTACCAGTTCTTTTAAATTTAAGAACAATCTGGCAGCAAGACGGAGCTCCCCCACATAACGTTAGGCCTGTGACGAACTACTTAAACCAAAAATATAACCTGTGGATTGGAAAAAATGGTCCCATCCATTGACCAGCAAAAAGCCCCGATTTAAATCCACTAGATTTTTTCCTTTGGCGTACTCTCAAGAACAATATTTATAACGAAGAACTATCGGGGGACACTGTGCAATTAGAACAGCTCATACAGGAAGTAAATATTATTAATTAAAATGCAGCGGTATTTGAAAGCGTCCAATTAAATTTTTTACAGTGATGTTTCAAATGCATAGAAAATAATAGAAGTTATGTTGAAGATGCAATGTAATAATTATTTTCTAATGTTTATAAGTTTGATATTTCTGTTTTATTTGTATCCTTCTGTGTCTGCTTTTGTTTTATATTTTGTTGTGACATTTGTTAAATATATAATATATATTTTGATAACCACTAGTTATGCGTAGTAAATAATGAATTAACGATTTGACAAATATTTTACGAATAAATAATTTTAGACATTGGAAATAATTTTTAACCACTTTAACGTACATATATACAAAATTAAAATTTGCTTTCGTAGGCAACTTATAAAATATGATATGTAGATTTGTTGTTTTACATATTTCATCATAACTCAAAAACTCCTTATCCAAATATGCTATAATTATATACATATATTTGTATTCAGAACAGAACCATAAATTGAAATATGTACGAATAGACAGGGTGTTCCATTTAAAAAAATCATACTTTTTGTCACACCTCGTATATTTTACAAACATTTCAAAAACAGATTCGGAAACTACGTTAAAAATCGATCGAAGCCACTTTTTTAAACGAACCATCGACTAGAAATAAAAAAAATAAAGGGGTTAACATTTATAATACTTACCCTGTACATTATTAACACATTTTTATTCGTGTCTTTTTGGTCTCTCATATGTCCTTCCTGAGTCCGACCCTGCGTTGGCACACTTTCCGAATCCTAATAATCTTTTGTTAAACAAATGCAAGACTTACATATGTCCTTATAGGGAGAACAATGCAATGGAAAGAGGTCAAATGTCAATTCTCTAAACTTAAACCCTCCGACGCCTGATCCAATTATAGTCCATCCGGGTGTTATAGTCTGCATGTTACAACTTTTACCATGCATTAAGGTAAGCACTCGAGCAAACTGTTTTTATTATAAATTAACAGTGTATTTTTTAGGACACCTCTTTTGATCTACACATAGCCTTACAGTTGTTTATTTCTGAGATCATAAAGTCTCTCGTAAGAAACGAACGAAACCAACAGGTTATGTGCGACAAGTGTTTCGTCGGTTACATACTGTCTATAGGCTCCGCCCCGTTACAAAACGAAACTCATCGTTTACACGGCCCTCTACAGTACATGCTAGAAAGGTTAGCTGCCCAGGCGCTAGAACCGACTGACTTGCGTCACTTTCTAAGACTGGGCAACCCGCTGTGTTGCCTTCCTCTCGGTTCTAAAGAACCGGGCGGAGGTCCGGTGCCTCTCACGAGGATTAAAACTCTAGTATCCATGACGACTCCGAAAGATTTCAGAGCTCAATCGTCCTATACTCTACCTCCGTTTGTAGAGTTCGACATGTCAGCCGAAGGTTTCGGATGCCTCTACTTGCCGAGCGTCGCTCCGCAATCGCCGTCGACTCCGAGCGTAGTT
Source organism: Aromia moschata (assembly GCA_029963805.1). NCBI lineage: Eukaryota > Metazoa > Arthropoda > Insecta > Coleoptera > Cerambycidae > Aromia > Aromia moschata. The sequence goes on along the minus strand of JAPWTK010000527.1, from coordinate 146,508 downwards.
TCGGCAGTTGACAGCAGCGTTTTGGGAGGAATCGGGGCAGGTGACAGAATGTTCCCGCCTCAGACCGGTTTGAGTTACTCGACGTGGATATGCGTGGACAAGTTTTCGGATCCAAGGTCCGACCCTCACTGTGTACGTTTACTTACCCTGATCAGGAACTTCAATGGGGTCCGTGAGGATCACTTGGTTTGCCTCTCCATTGTTCTGAGTGCCAGAGACAAGGCCATTATTGTGTCCACCCAGGAAACACACATACCAAATCGTACGTTTTCTATACATTTTCCTGTTCTCTTTTAATTATGTATCTTATAGATGTTGGGGATTGGGAACCTGATGGTGTTGGAGAACACGGAGCCAGAGTTTGGTGTCCAGACATCCTTCAGGAGGGGCAGTGGCATCACATAGTGGTAGTATTGAACCGGGCAGTATTGAAGAACTCTTCGTTCTCTCTGTATCTGGACGGCCAACAGATACATGCACAAAAGATGCACTATATTTCTCAGAACCCGGGCGGTGGGTCTGCAAATTTGACGGTGGCGACCTCTGTGTATGGTTATATTGGGACTCCGCCTGCTTGGAGGCGGTATTCGCGACTGTGCTGGAAACAGGGACCCTGTCATCTTTTTGAGGAGGTAATTTATAATTTGAATTGATGTTTAGAGTAAGAAATGAACAGTGGAGTCTGGTGCTAAAAGAAATGTGGGAATTGCAAATGAATACTTATGAGAACTATTTTTCAAGGTCGAATATAAAAATTACAAATTTTAAGGCTCTTAAAAATATTCATATACTTATGTACTGTTTAAATCCATTGGAAGATATAGTTGACACAACAATCTCTGTTTCATCTGCAATTATAGATAAATAGGATTCTTTTATTCTTTAGAAATTTCTTCTTAGCATATACAAAACATTCTTTGTAAAGTTTCGTTTTATATTATTTTTGAAATACCCTTCATAACAATTGCTTTTTCCAAATGGTATTTTAGAGCAACATCCAACTCGACACTTAAGTTAATCAATCCATGAAAAACTCTGGAATTAGACGTGGACTCGTGTCATATTCTCTCAATGCAAGTTTAAACACGCGACACACACACACAATTAATTATAATAAGTAGAATATAGCGATTATACCTCACTCTTTCATTGCGCAGTTCAATGTTTCTTCGATATGCAGTGTCTACCTAAGCTACAATATTTATTTTTCTAAAAAGCATAAATCGTACATTTTCGAATATGTTTTACATATCATATACATCCATTTTCACTATCTTCACATTATTTAAGTCTGGAATACGTTTCTCAAGCCTTCTTGTTTCAGCTGTGTTTGACAAAGGCTGACTAAATATTACACTTTACATTTTTATTTACGATGATACGTAGACAATGGCACACACCTACACATAAGCGGTATTCTCTACGCCGCGGCGGAGCAAGAACCGGCTGAAATAAATGGCGTGTTCATATTTAGCGTGAGTCAGTGTAATGCACAGGCGTGTAAAATATGTAAAATGTAGTTGCTTTGCAAGATGCAATGTTCGATTTAAAGTGTTTTCGATGACTTTTTGAATGTTATGCAAGCTGAAAATCAGCACCAGTCACCAGTGGACACAGATGACTTTTGGTTTACTGTTTTCAAGTGATCTTGATCGTCTCTATTATATCTAGACATCCAAAAAACACGTCATCAAAGTTAGCTATGAACGAGAGAGATAGAAATAGCAGTCATGTCAAAGCTTTTCGGTTATGTCAAACTTTTGACAAGTAACTGTCACAACTGTAAACCAAATAATAATGGCTGTCATACAAAGCAACAGCTTTGACAATTCAATAAGGTTATAAATTTAGATTGAATTGAATTATGGCGTTTTTTTAGATTTCTTGTATACATTGTTCTTACTTGTAATTTTATGTTCAAAGATTTGTATAAATATTGTATTATTGGTCATAAATAGGGTCCAAAAAGTGTGACACAATGCAGGGTGTGGGCACTATACAACTCTATAATAATTAAAGTATAAACCTTTTTTTTGCGCCTTGTAAATTACTAGCGACCCACCCCGGCTTCACACGGAAATATAAAAAATGGTTATTGTGGGTTATCCCTAAGATAACCATATACCATCCATCTAAGATAACCAAAGAGATAGACATATACCATCGCGGACTTTTTGTAGACCTTTTTAAGGTGTACAATATTGTAGTACATTATTTTGATCTATCTCGTAGGGTTCAGCCAGCGTTTGCAATGTAAGCGCAAAAAAATGTGTTTATTTACGACATCACATTAGAAACCTCTAAAATTATCAGTGTTTCTCTACTATATTATGCATGTATTATACATATAAACCTTCCTCTTGAATCACTCTATCTATTAAAAAAAACCGCATCAAAATCCGTTGCGTAGTTTTAAAGATCTAAGCATACATAGGTAGTAGATAGATAGATAGATAGATAGATAGATGGAAGGGACAGACAGCGGGAAGCGACTTTGTTTTATACTATGTTATGATTATGATATACGCGTATATTTCTTGCCCGTGCATACGTACGCCACTGACAAAGCGCTGGGACTCGCGTGCGCGCTGTAGTAAGCCAGTCTCATGCGAGAGCTCTGGATAGTTGAACGCAGTTAACTCTGTTTTGTCACACTTTCCGGGCCCTAGTAATAACTCTAAACTCTATATAACAGCAAACTTGTTTGCTATCGACTGAGTTGAAAACTTTTAAAGAGCAGATAAATTTATTATTACTAAAACCATCAAGGATCGTAATAAATTGAATTTACATCTAAATTGTAAACAATGGCAATCCAAGATTGAGTTGGATGCAATCACATTAGGAGCAATCTCAGTGCCTGTAAACCAAAAACGTCACACAATGAGTGATCTTAGCAGCAAAAGGAGAAAATTACAATGTCATTGTATTGCAGGTACTGACGCCCACGATAGTATCCCAGATGTTTCACCTAGGACCTCACTACATGGGGTCATTTTTGGCGCCAAACTTAAATAGTCCCGAAACAATGCAGCTTGTAACAGAAGAAAAAGTCGTGTTCGGTTTGAATGCGAAGGCTGTGTCACAATTAACCCTAAATAAAATAAGAAAAGTGTACAGCAGAACGGATAATAAGTCGATTGCCAAGCAGCTGGGAATGTCAAGTCATGAAAGTGCCACGCCCATCAGAATATTACATAACTCTGCAGGACACTTATCTGGATCTGCGAGGACGTTAGGAGGAGTGGTTATAGGATATTTAGGTTAGTCCCTTACAGTCCCTTACATAAAACTAGTTACAAATTAGTCATAATATATAAAAGAAAATAACAATTATGCTACTAACAAACTATTTTTTTTATCAGGGGTTAGAGTATTTTGTCCCAGGCCAGTAGCCACGACAATAGACACTGTAGGCGGATGTTCGGGTTCTCCTAGGGCTTATTGCGATGGCGCAAGATGTGGAAAGCTTATATGCTGGCGTGAAAGCTTTAGTTTGTGTCGTGAGGAGTAATAAAGTTGCCCAGGCGGAAATGGATCGTAGAAGAGGCTACCAGACCTTGGCCATGTTGCTGAGAAGAAAGAGAATTTTACTAAATTCACATATCCTTCACCTTGCCTTCAGCCTCGTCGGTACTGTCGATAGCGGAAGGGAATCTTCGGCCATACCAAATCGAACTGCCTTCCAGGTAAAACAATGAGAAATGACTTTGAAGGAGATTATTTATTGTTTTTATTTGTTTACAGGACCTTTTGTGTGACCTAGAAGTTTGGCACGAAGCCCCTGGTGAACTGCTAAGGTCCCATTTGGAGCACCTTTACGAGTTAGCAGCAGAGTCTAATGAAAAACGGAACAATTCTTGGATAATGAGGGATTTACAACTAGTGGAGAAGCTCCTACATATCACCCCAGACGTCAAACATCCAGCTACCCGACAAGTGCTGTTCTCCTTGCTAAGTATTTTACTCAGCGGTCAGCTTCGACAAAACGATTTGCTATTATTCGGCCAGTTCATTGCGTCAACACTACCCCAGTCCTCGTCTACTAACGAGAAGAACATAGACCTAGCTGAAGGGGACAAGGAGAGAGAAACGGAAGGGGAAAATATCCTGTTGAGGAACAGATGTTTGAGTCTGCTACATTCGATGATATTTTCAAGTAAAAATCAGGTTGGCGAGGAAATCTCGCGTACTCTGGGCTTCGATTGGCTGTTGCTTTTCATGCAACCCCATTTGCATTCGACCACGGTAGTGTGGGCTCTCAGAATGCTGGTTGCGATCTGTTCCAGTCCCTCTTTACTTTCTCGGTAACGAAAATTAAAATTTCCAAATCTATAAGTATTAAAAATCATCTTTGCAGGTTTCGAGAAGGTAACAGCAATGGTGGATGGCTCCGTTACACGGAACAAGTGACGCACAACAAAATGGCAGTAGTCCTAGGTTGTCAATTGACCAATGCCCAGTGCAACGAAATCAAATCCGAAGCGCTACACATACCTGGGTTTCAGAATCTCGGTTGGTGGCTGCCGCATCATTTGGACATACCCGAGATATACTACCTTTTAACGGCAATGGTGATGGGTCAACCGGCAAAACAACTACCCACTGAGACCAAGTTTGATTTGGACACCGTTTGGGCGTTCCTTTGGGGTAGTTCTGTGAACAGTCAGCCAATTAACAGTGTGGTGACACGTATTAATTTGTGCCCGGAGGCCGTCGTTGTCTTGCTGGCCATGGTCAGGACCATGTTGCACACAGATCAAAACACTCTACCGACATGGCTGCAAAATCATACAGTCTGCATTGTGCAGGTAAATTAAAATTTCAACAAAAATGCCCATTGCCCAACCATTATGTGTGAAAGAGTTTAATGACCAGCACATATAACGATTATCGGTCTTGCACATTTTAAAGTTTTGACTTTGAGGTCAAGAATAATACTGTTTCACTTTGATATGACGGGTAATTGAAAATCTACATATCCGCTAAGTCTACTACTACAGCACTTAAATCAGAATCACAAGCCAAACTTTGTTTCATATAAACAATAGAATCGTAATAACAATAAACGCGCACCAAATCCCAAACCGCCGCACCGCACTGGAAGTGACGTGCAACTATCTGTGAATAAAGGAAAGTAATACTAATACAAAGAGCGAAAAAAGACGTCTGTCTCAGCTGCGTCCACTAGCGCCGAACGTTGCCACATTGCTCGTGAATCGTCTAGTAATCTTGTAAATTGTCAGTCATATCTAATATAACATTCTTTTCTTATTAACATTCAATAAGTTCATAGGATGATTAATAAAACAACAACTTTTAGGCAAAATTCGACTTCATTCATCAACATAGAGAATGATTCAACGCCTCTCTAACATTTCTATGCCTTTCTTATAGGACGATCTGTCCAACTCTTCAAAATATGCTTCAGTTTTGGCGATCGCCTCCTCATTGGAGCCATATCTCTTTCCGGCGAGCATTTGTTTCAGATTTGTGAACAAGTATAGTCGCTTGGGGCTAAATCTGGAGAATACAGTGGATGCGGAAGCAATTCGAAGTGCTATTCGTGAAATTTTGCCATTGCGGCGATCGACTTGTGACACAGAGCATTATCTTGGTGAAAAAGCACTTTTTTCTTCTTCATTTGGGGCCATTTTTTCGCAATTTCGTGCTTCTAACACACTAATAATGCTGTTTAATATTCACTATTGACCCTTTTTCCCTTTTCAAGATACTCCATGGATATTATACCATGCGCGTTCCAAAATATGGACGCCATAACCTTCCCAGCCGACTTCTCTGTTTTTAGTTGCTTTGGACGGCTTTCGTCGGTTACTGTCTACTCAGCTGACTACCGATTTGACTTCGGAGTGTGGTGATGGCTCAATATTTCATCCATTGTCACACATCACATGAAAAAAATCCGTTTTATTTTGCCTAAACAGCTCCAAATGCGCTCTGAAGCAACATGTTGTTTTTGGCCAATAGTGAGCAAACGTGGTACCCACTTTGAACAGAGCTTTCTCATGGACAAATGTTCATGCAAAATAGTGAATACACTGGTTTCTGATATCTTTAAGGTGTCAGCTGTCTCACACAACTTCACTTTACGGTCTCCCAAAACATATTGTTCCAAAACAATTTCCGATTTTTCTGGTATAACTCCCACTTAGTGGCGCCATCTATATATCATCCTACGAATTACCTATTGATATAAATATAAAGTATAATCAGCTTTAAAGTTTTCTTTTTTAATTACAACAGCTATAATTATTCATTTAGATATTACCAAATTTTAAGAGACATAGACATTTGAAAATTTAGCATGGCAACAAGGCTTTTTTGATGTTTGTTGTGATTTACGGGTTGTTGCACTCTTTCATAACTGCTCTTCTAAGATAGGAAACATAGTTAGAGGTGATAATTAACAAGATCTGCGAAATGGTGCTGAATATTGCAATATATAAGCCACCGAATGTACACATAATAATGTCATGATTTTTACTTTTATTTATTGATAAATACAGCAATTACAATGCACATCCATTAGTTACAACCCTTACTAAAGGTCACGACTAAACTGAAGAATAAATAGTTATGCTTGTCAGTTTCAAAAAAAACTATTTATTGTGCCACTATACACAAAAACTATTTATTGTGCCATGAGTACATATGATGATTACATAATTCACGAAAGTGATGTTAAAGGTTTATCTTATTTACATGTGGATGTATATACCTAAAGAGGGATTCCCTTTTTTAACACTAAAAACACTGCTTTTTAAAAATGTAAAAATGTTTTATTAATGTACCAATTGTTTCAATTTTTCTTAAGTTTTACACAAATGTTTATACATGATTAGTCTAATTACAGTAATTTTTTGAAGTGTTTTTGTGAGAAATTACACTCGCTGCCCTCACTCCTCGACCATAACGCCGTTCGGACTCCATCGGTGCTGGTTGGCATAATATCTAAACACTAAATCATCTGAAACAAACAATTGAAACGGCATTTTACTTTACTTAAATATGGCTATTGTATGACTAACAAAAAAAATTAATTACAATAATTGAGGAAATGGTGACTTGTCAAACAGAAATGTTTTTCCCTTATTTTTCCATTTTTTGTAGTTTAAAAAAATTGGTAGCACTTATGTTTTTATTGTTCATCATACGATAAAATAATGTTTGCTCGCTACAGTGAAAATTTCAAGTAATCGCTATTGTTTTTAAGAAGTACATCTCGGTCATGGCAGTGGCGTCACAAATGACTCATGTATACTTCAAGCTCCCAAATCATCAGATTACATATATGTTATAATCAATCTTCCATCTATAACTCTTTTACCTCAACAATTATCTGAAAATATGTGTGAAATCATGTAGTTAAACACCCTAAATTGGTTAAAATGTCTATTGGTACTTTTCTGTTATCAGGTACTTTTCCAATTATACCATAACATGCCGGAGTTCATGCCGATATTCATGTCGTCCGAAGTACTTGGAGCACTAGCGAGCGTACTCTTTCCCATCCGTTTGTCCTCGTTAGAAAGCACGGACAGCAGCGGAGCCTCGACTCCAGCGGGAGAAGAAGCAGAGACCCTTATAATTGTACCTCGAACGCCTTCAGAAGAAGAGCCATTAACCACTCACCCAGCGCGACAATTCATTATCGATTTCATACGCGTCATCATAGTGGATTCCCCTAAGTTTGTCGGTTACTGGGAAAAGCTCGCCAGTGATAGACTTGGCACTAGACGCTTATCCAGAAAAATCGACGCCCTCTCAACAGATATATTACCAGACGGAAATTTTAGTTACGTTAATGGACCACTTGCTTGCGGCTGATATGTTAGTTGGAGATCAGGCCGCTATACCGGTTGTGCCGCTAGCGAACGCCCACATACAACACGTGGCCCCTAACGTGTTTTATCTGACGGCGCGTATCGTCGATAAACTCTGGCAAGGCTCCCTCACGAAAGACCCGCACGAGGTGTTTGATTTCATCGTGAAATTGATTGGGCAAGCCAAGAGGAGGACGGGAAATTTGTCGTTGGAGTGTCTGTATCACTGTTTAAATAGAACTATTCTGTTCTTGCTGTCGAGACCGACGGACTCGATCGCAGATCAGATGTCGGTGTTGGAAGCCTTGCATAAACTAACGACAAATAGGTAGTAAGTGAGGTAACAGGTAAACCGACACTTGCACTGAAATATGAGTAATATCAAGATGTGTAGAGGAAATGAAAAAGTGTATGATGTTGCTAAATTAAAAAAAATATGATGGTACAAAAAAATAAAATGTTGATTCTGACATTGTGAAGTTAAATTTTAGACTATTCATGAAAATAATAAAAAACAATATAGTTCAAGTTCCTACATATATACAGGGTGTGTCCACTTTTATTTATGTACAATTCCATATAATCCCCATTTTTCAAGATACTCAAACCTTTTTTTTTTTTTTTTTTTTGAAGGGCATCAAAAAACTGCTTCTAATCCTACCGTTGCTGTTAAGATCGAAGGCCTGCTGCTATATTTTTTGTTCTCCCAAAATTCAATATTTAGACTGTTTAGCGATTGTTTTGTTTAAAATCCTCAAAGCCTACATACATATATTATTATGCTAACCTCCACTGTAGCAATAAATATTACTAGACGAGTCAAGTGTGCCAATTGGCCATAGAATTATGTCAGAACAATTATAAATAGCATTCAATTGTTTTGACAGGACTGATTTCAATTTAATTAGTAGGCAATAAGATAATTTTTTGCCTAAAACTTTTTTTTCTTGTGGGATAAAAGACGTTTTTTTGTGAACTATACTTTCTACAGAAAAACTTAACAGTTAGTAATACCAGAACTAGTGAGGTTAAGTTTAATGCAATAATTATTTTGTTTACAAATTTCCATACAAGTGATTTTGGAATGTTCGCAATAATAGTTCCAAATTGACTGATTTACACAAGATGTGGATATACGATCTCAATGTTGAGCAATATATCGAATTTCAAAGCCACTTGACTGGTCTAGTCAAGTGTGCCATGGAATTATGTCAAAACAATTGAATATAACATTCAACTATTTTGATAGGAATCACTTAAACTTAATGTTGACTTAACTATAGTAGGCAATGAAATATTTTTTTTGTCTACTACTTTTTTTCTTGTAGAAGAAAAGACGTTTTCCTGGGAGATAAGGTCATCATTTATCATTACTATAATTCCTACAGAAACACCCAACAATTAGTAATACCAGAACTAGTAAGGTTAAGTTAATGCAGTAATAATTATTTTGTTTTCAAATTTCTATGGCAGACATGATTTTTGAAAATAGGAATAATAGATCCAAATCAATCAGATTTACACCAAAAACTGGCTAATTTTGGTTTATTAAAAAACACATTGAACTGAAACTAAAGCAGAACTTTTACCCATACTAAAACAAGATGATATGGAGAAAGATTTGGTTGACACAAGAAAAATTTTTGAGCCGAAAATTATTTATTCCAGATATCATTCAACTGTCTGACATAATTGCATTGCACACTTGACTCATCTAGTGACTTAAATTTGACATTTTGCTGAACTTTGAGATCATATATAACACCTTTTATTATTATAAAAAGTCTTTCAGAGGCATAGAAGAATCTTAGCAGGCCAGAAGAAAGCAGTTTTCGATGTCCTTAAAAAAAGTTTATTCAATTATCTTAAAAAAAGATAAATCTTATGGATTTTATGGATAAAGTAAACACCCTGTAGACCAAACTGTCCGACAAAAGTTTGCCTTTACTTATAACTCTGAACCAGCAATGAAAAATGATATTAATTTATGTTTTATCATTGAATTATTGTTACAAATTGATTTACTTTATTTTCTTGACTTGTTTTACCGAAACTATTGAACAAAAACAGTAGCACCATTCTTATTTTTTATTTTTCATAATTATTGCAGGTTGATTGTGTTTGGAGCAGGAAACCACGAATTAGATTTCATAGGCTGTTTGACGTACTGCCTTCTCCAATTGACGGCAGACATGAAGATCATGTTGGAATCCAACAGGACAACGTGGCACGTGAATCCAAGTAGCGATCTAGAGTCTCGAGAACGAACACCTGAACTCCCACCAAGGACGCAATCTCATGGCCGGGGCCGCCCTGCGAGTGTGGGAGGAGCTGTACGTTTGCAAGAAACCAGCCATAGAGGAAGTCTTCAAAGTAACATTGGCGTTGCCAAATCAAAATGCCAAAGCTCCCGACCTAACCGCTGTTCGAGAACAGGTGTTCGAAGCGGCTGCCAAGCTCTGGTTAAATTACGTTGAGGCGGAAAGGAGGGCTACTTATAGATCCCCTTGGGAGTTGCACAATCAGATACAGTCGAAAATCCACAAGGTTACGGGAGGTCTGACCAGGTTGGCGAGTAGGACGAAAGTGAGGAAGGACGACACCATGAAGGTTAGGATTCGTATGGGCAAAAAACAGGTGTCTGCGTGGATGTTAAATCACATTTGTCTATTAAAGTAAGTACTAGGGTAAACGGTGGTTTCACACAAGTACACTCGACATCCTCATATCCGAACTTTTCCGTTCCGCAAAATTCCACATTTCCGAACTGTCTTCACCTCCAGATAACCGAACTGCTGGCGCACGCGCAAAGGGTTTTTCTAGCTCATTGGTCATTCGACAGCGACAAGTTCGGTTGTGTGGAAGTACAAGTTCGGAAATATGGTGAGAAAAAAGTTCGGAAATATGGTGAGTTCGGATATGCGGATGTCGAGTGTACTATGGTTCTTAATGTTGAGCGTTAAAAAAAAAAAGAAAACGAAGACGAACAGTATATTAAAGAACATGTTGGGATTCTCTTCTAAACAATTTTCCATTGAATATTTCCATTTTTTGTAAAATTACTTGTAAAATAATGAAAACAATCTAGTGACAGAAAGACGGATGACTGACAGTTGACACTCATAGTGACTGTTGTAAAAAAAGCACACGCAACAAGAAACGACATGCTTTCAAATGTCCATAAACCACTTGATACCTGATTTTAAGTTTTATTCTCTTCTCATTTAACTTGTTAATTCTTTAACTGTTACCAATATTATTATGTAAGTGTTTTCTTTTGTTTTAGAGAAAATTTTTGCTCCATCATATCTTTCCATGATTTCTATCTAGGTTAAATCTTTCAACTTTTTTCTCCCGCTTCTATCAAACCAAATTTATATAACCAAGTACATAAATATACATTGTCAATAATTATAATACAATATTTCGTCGATGTCAAACATTTTTTTCCCCAAAAGTGGAGGATCCAAGATGACTGCCAAGAATTCTTTGGTTCCTCCCCCTGTCCCCTGAGGTACCAAATTGGTCTAGGAATTTTCTGAAGCCCTTAATTTTGAATATTGAATCAGTTTTTTGATACACTTCTGTGCTAAATCTTGTCTGATTCCACGTTTAATTTTTTTTCTTTTTTTCTTCTTGATCCCTCGCAACTTTTTAACAAAACTCCGTTTTGTCCGATTGACTCTTGCATTTTTTCCTAACCTCAAAAAACACCTTAAGAATGCCTGAAAAATCTCAAACAAACAAATAAAAAGCTTAAATAAGCTGATCACCATTTCCACATGTATTTTGAGGCGCCGAGACCAAATGTGGGGTCAGAATTGGCCGACCACTTAAGAATTTTGACATAACCTCAAAAAATACCTTAGGAATCCTCAAAAAATCTCAAGCAAGTGAATAAAAAGATGAGCTGATCACTATGTCTACTTGTAATTTGGGGTACTGAAACTGAATATGGGGTCAGAATTAGCCGATCAGTTAGGAATTCTGACATAACCTCAAATAACACCTAAAAATTCAAAACATATAAATTAAAATTAAGCTTAAACCAAACATTTGAGACCTGACATAACCTAAAGCAAAAGCTTTGCACCAAGAACTTTAAATTAGGAATTCTTAACCTAACATAACCTGAAACAAGAACTTTAAACCAGAAACCTAAACCTATTATAAATTAAGACAAAAACAGTTAAGTTAAGAATAGTTCTTGCCTTAGGTTATTTAAACTTTTTATTTACTAGTTTGAGATTTTTCGGACATTCTTAAGGTGTTTTTTGAGGTTAGGAAAAATGCAAGAGCTCATTGGACAAAACGGACATCGGATTCGTGTTCAGTGGGTCAAAGTGCATGGGAAAACATAGATCTTCCTTCTCGCACTGGTCTTTTCTTTTGTGTGTTATTTATGTATTAATGAAATAGTAAAAACAATTTTTTTTTTGGGAACATTTTGGAAATTACCTATTAAATGAGTTAGAACGAGTTGATGAACCAGATTACTTAACCAAATTATAATTAACCGATTAAAATCCCACTCCTAAGGTTATATTAACAGTTGACTGCTATTTTTTAGGGAACTAGTTGAAATGAGACGCCAGCAACATCAAAACACCACCCAACATACTCAGCGTTATGTTCATCAAGAATGGCTGCAAACCGAGAATGAATTGACCAGAGAAAGGGGACTCTGGGGCCCTCCAGAACCTTGTTACCTGGATAAATGGATGTTAGATATGACCGAAGGACCCTACAGAATGAGGAAAAAAACGATGAAGAACGATTTATTCTACCTTCATTACCCTTACAGGCCAGAACACGAAAAGGGCACATTAAAATATAAAGTAAGTGTTAAATGTACCGGGTGGGCAAATTTCGATGTTTTTTATAGGGTATCTCGGTAACTGTAAGGGCTATGGAAAAATGAACCCACCTTTCCCGACCTCTTTTTTCGAGATAAATTAATTGGTGAAAACCAGAATTTGCTATATCTTTTCGTTTTCGAGTTGTAAACGAAAATTGATTTTTTTGAGTTTTCGATTGGTGTCGATAACTCGGTTGTTTGTAAAATTAGAAGAAATCTGTTTGCACGTTCTACAGGCACTTTTTTAAGTAGAATAGGATTTCCTTAACAGATTTTTTATATCTTGTGTAGTTTTCGAGTTATGGCATAAACTTCTATTTTTTTTAAATGGAAACCATAGTTGGCTATGATTTAGCTAAAAAGAGGATTTTTTTCTCTTTACAACGATATATAGTTTGTGGGGTCTATGATGAGTGTTTATGCGGAAACAGTTAAAAACATATGTTTTCTAATAAAGGACAGTATAGTAATTTCAATGATTTTGCACAGTAGGCGCCTGTCATTTTGAAAACAGAACAGTTGGATATTGGGATGTAAATACACAGTTACACATTACTGTTTGATTAATTGTTTATGTTTGGTTTTTGCTTGCATTATAGTTTTAAAGTTTCGATTAAAGAAATTGACAAGGCGCGATGGCGTATCAAAATTACGAAAAGTTTAATATGCTAGAGTGTTTTATTCAAAATGGATATAATTCTGAAGCTGCATCGGAAGCATATTTGAATCGCTACCCTGAAAGGAGACAACCTAATATGTCCATCTTTGGTAGACTAAAAGAAAACCTCGTTGAATACGGAGGATTTAATAAACCAAGACCAAAAAATTATCGTATTCAAGATGCTGAGGATGTTGCCATAAATGTTGTTGGTATGGTAGTCGTAAATCCTTCAATTTCAAGTAGGCAAATTGAAGCAGAGTCTGGTATATCGCGACGAAGAGCACTTTCAGTTTTAAAAAAACACAAATTTAGACCTTATACAATAAGGAAACAACAACAGCTCCTTCCAACTGATCCTGAACGCCGACTGGATTTCTGCAATTGGTACCTACAACAAATTGAGCAAGACCAATTATTTTTTAAAAATATCATTTGGACAGATGAAAGTTACGTAAGTAGTGCCGGAATTTTCAACCGACACAACAAACATTATTGGTCTGAAGATAATCCTCATCAGACTGTTGATGTTCAAAATCAAGGACGTTTCGGTTTTAGTGTATGGTGTGCCCTATATAATAACCGCATTTTAGCGTACCAACTTTATGATGACAATTTAAATGGTCAACGGTATTACAATATGATAAACTACCACATAGTAGAAGAATTTTTAGACAACTTGCCACTTAACGAAAGACGACATGTATTTTTTCAACAAGACGGGGCACCACCCCATAATACTAATTTAATCTCGGAATTATTAAATACTAATTTTGGGGAGAAATGGATAGGGAACAATGGGCCAGTAAAGTGGCCTCCTCGGTCGCCAGATCTCTCACCGTTAGATTTCTTTTTTTGGGGAACCATTAAAGACAATTTATACAAAAAGACAAATAATACACTGGTTCAACTGAGAGAAAATCTTATAGACTGTCTGAATTCCGTTTCAAATATTCACATCTATAATGCAACAAAAAGTGTTTCAAAGCGATGTGAACTGTGCATCGCAAACAACGGACGACAATTTGAAAACTTTAGGTAAATAATCATGCTCGTATTTTTTTTTAATCTGTCTAGTTTTGTTTTTGTAAAATATATTGTATCGTATTTTTTACATACATTATTTGTTACAAATTTGATTGTTAAGTGTGTTAAACTTTCTTGTTATGAATATGTTATAATTAATTATTAATTAGTCACTAATATGTCATAATTAGTTATTTAAGTTTAATATACCATTCATTATATACGACTGTTACTATGTATTTATGTTACTTTTCGCAGGAGTAAATTTCCATAGCAACGGTTATTATTATTAAAACATTGTTGTAACAATGTGTTACTATAGAAACTTACTCTTCCTGCAAAGAAAAAACAAAGTAAGTATACCTATACAAAAAATTAAAATTTTTAACTGTTTCCGCATAAACACTCATCATAGACCCCACAAACTATATATCGTTGTAAAGAGAAAAAAATCCTCTTTTTAGCTAAATCATAGCCAACTATGGTTTCCATTTAAAAAAATAGAAGTTTATGCCATAACTCGAAAACTACACAAGATATAAAAAATCTGTTAAGGGAAATCCTATTCTACTTAAAAAAGTGCCTGTAGAACGTGCAAACAGATTTCTTCTAATTATACAAACAACCGAGTTATCGACACCAATCGAAAACTCAATTTTCGTTTACAACTCGAAAACGAAAAGATATAGCAAATTCTGGTTTTCACCAATGAATTTATCTCGAAAAAAGAGGTCGGGAAAGGTGGGTTCATTTTTCCATAGCCCTTACAGTTACCGAGATACCCTATAAAAACATCGAAATTTGCCCACCCGGTACATAACGCGTTGAATTTTTATTTGTGCTTGTTTTACTGAAAAGAAATCTCAGTTCTTAAACTAAATATCTTAGACCGGATGTTTATAATGCATTTAGTGTCCTTTTCTAATTAATATTATTAATTTTTTTTTTTCATTGTGAAAATGTGAAAAAAAATTCTTTTCCATATGCTGAGTTTGAGTAAAAGGTTATACCAAAATATTTTGTTAAAAACGCATGATATTTTAAACAGTGAAAGAAGGTTAAGGTTAACTAATGAAATTTTCGGGTCAGTGTCAACGTGGTGGCATTTGTTGGCGATTTTGTACCCTCCCTATTTCAATGAGAACCGAGCTATTTCATTTTGATAAACATTTGATGCCAAATCTGTCTAATGTAAAATCTTTTTTGATGTTGAATTTAATATAAAACGGTTCTAAGAGCAAATTTACGACTTATTTTACAGGTAGCCACAAGTTACCACAGCAAAGAATATTACAATGCGATCCAATTGCGGAAACATACCGGAGTTAGCGGCATCACGGAACCGGAGAGGGCAGACAGCGTTATCGACGAACCCTCCCCGTTGCCTTTTACTCCCCCCTTCCACAGCTCGCCAGACTAAAATCCGATCCCGAAGATCAACAGGAAGACGCTGATGCTGAAGAGGAGCCTTCGCCGCAACCCGATAACCAGACGTTGTTAAGGCTGCTCGAAGAAAATGAAAAAGTATAAGCATCGTAAAAACAAACTGAAACACTTTTTAACACTAACAAACTTTTTAGATTACGTATATGTTTAGATGCGCGAGAATCCAAGGGTTAGACACGACGGAAGGACTGCTCCTATTCGGTCAGGAACACTGTTATGTCGTCGATGGTTTTACGTTGTTGAAGAACAGGGAAATTCGCGATATTGATAGTGTTCCGCATAACGCGAATGAATATGAACCTATTTTGCCAAATCCAGGTTCCCCTCGACGATCGAGGGCCATGAGGCAGTGCTCCCGATTTTCTTATGACGATATCAGGTTAGTTCACACTACACTTTCTTGAATCTCACTACATATCATAAATTCTAGGGAGGTACACAAAAGGCGATATCTCCTCCAACCCATGGCTCTAGAAGTCTTTTCTGGCGACGGCAGAAATTATTTACTAGCTTTTCCGAGGAAAGTGCGGAACAAGGTTTACCAAAGGTTTTTGGCCACGGCCACTGGAATTGCCGATAGCGCCCAACAGTCCGTTGCGGGGCAAAAGCGCACTGCTAACGTCGAACAAGCCACCAGTTTATTGAGCAACCTCATTGGAGATACGAGTGTCACACAAAGATGGGTGGTGAGTTGTTAGTTACTCTCTTAAAAACGCCTCTCACTTGCAGAATATTCGTTAGCTTAATTCCATGCTTTTGTAGTATTTGTTTTGTTTTAGACCATAAAATTTGTCTCATAAAATTACCATTAATTTTTAGTGGTATGTGTCCAATTGTTTCCAAACAAAAATATTAATAAAACGAAACAGAAAAGGTCACTGTTAGGTGTTTTTCTCAATGTTTTACTCTTTTTTATCGCTTTTGTTCTAGATACTCCATATTAAATCAAAAACGGTACTTTTTTAGTTAATATTTGACAGTTTATTTTTGATATATACCAGGTTCATACTGTGTATTAATTGTATTTGACATACAGACTCCGTCCATTGTATAGATAGTAAAATAATAAGTAGGTGTGGTTATGATTAGCGTCTGAAGGTGTCTGATTGGATAGTGGCTTCTGTCACGCCCACTTTCGAGATGTGGGCGTGACCAACATTACGTCACCATAGAAGCCACTATCCAATAAAATTATTGCTGACCATATCGTACACGCCCACTTTCAAGAAACTGGGTGTGGCCAACGTTACGTCACAGAAACCACTATCCAATCAGATTACCGCTATCTATAACCACACCTACTTACTATTTTATTGTCTGTTAACATCAACACAGTCTCTATAGATATTAAAGCTTGTCTATCAAAGTAGGTGTGGTTATGATTGGCGGTAATCTGATTGGATCCATCTGAAAGTGGGCGTGGGCAACATTACGTCACAAAGTCCATTATCCAATAAGATTATTGTTAACCATATCGCTCACGTTCACTTTTGAGAAACTGGGTGTGGTCAACATTACATCGCAGAAATCACTATCCAATCAGATTACCATAACCACACCTATTTACTATTTTACTGCCTGTTATCACCAAAACAGTCTGTATAGATATCAAACGATGTCTATCAATAAATGTCTGTAGATAATAATAATAAGATCGTTACTTCATCCTAACTAAAAGCATATTTTCCTTAGTAGTGTTTCTTATAAGACAATTTTTGTAAGGAAAACAATTAAATTTCCATCACAAACGTCTTTTTGACGCATTTTTACAATTTATATCCACATTTTTCACCATAAGTCTCGATACAAGAGCATTTTTTTCCCTCCTCAAACTCATTTTCCCAAGTATAGCATTGAACAAATTCCTCGTCGTATCATGTAATTTTTTATTTTGCAATATTGAAACTACCAACTAATTTCTTATTTAGAGGGGAGAAATATCGAACTTCCAATATTTGATGTACCTGAACACTTTAGCGGGAAGGTCGTACAATGATTTAATGCAGTATCCAGTTTTTCCATGGATCTTAGCGGATTATGATTCCGAAGAGTTAGACTTAATAGATCCGTCGACTTTTAGGGATTTTACGAAACCTATGGGAGCACAGAGTCCAGAAAGACTGGAACAGTTCAAAAAGAGGTTCAAGGTAATAGTTTGTTTAGATTTATCCAGGATGGATTTTTAGAGCATCATCTGGATATGCTGTACTGAATTTCATTTTTGTAGGAATGGGATGATCCGCATGGTGAAACTCCCCCTTATCATTATGGGACACATTACTCAAGTGCAATGATAGTATGTTCCTATTTAGTTCGACTCGAACCTTTCACCCAACATTTTCTAAGGCTTCAAGGCGGCCATTTTGACTTGGCAGATCGAATGTTCCATTCGGTTAAAGAGGCGTGGCTGTCGGCTTCCAAGCACAATATGGCCGACGTTAAGGAGTTAATACCAGAGTTTTTCTATTTGCCCGAATTCCTGATCAACTCGAATCAATTTGATTTAGGTAATACTAAATGGAGGATATGTTGAACGTTCAAGGTACTAAAACTGTTTGTTGAAACAGGTATTAAACAGAGTGGTGTTGGGCTTGGAGATGTAGTGCTTCCTCCATGGGCGAAACAAGACACCAGAGAATTCATAAGAGTGCACCGAATGGCGCTGGAATGCGACTATGTCTCGCAGAATCTTCATCACTGGATTGACCTAATATTCGGGTATAAGCAACAAGGGCAACCCGCTATAGATGCCGTCAATGTGTTCCACCATCTCTTCTATGAGGGCAATGTGGACATCTATAAGTACGCTAACTCCAATACCATTTTGTATGAACATTGTTTATTATTCCAATTATGAAAATCTCAATTTCAGCATTGACGACCCTTTAAAAAAAGAACGCGACCATTGGATTTATCAACAATTTTGGTCAGATACCGAAGCAGCTCTTCAAGAAGCCGCATCCTTGCAAGAAAATGGGTGTTGGTAACAACAGGACGTCTGTTATCGACACCGGATCACTTGTCCAAGCATTTAGTTTACCACAACCCGAAAAGTTGTTCTTCCACCATTTGGATAATTTACGGCCATCATTACAGCCGATAAAAGGTAGGTTATCTCGTGATCTGATACACAGGCTGTACAAAAAGCATCAGGGCAGCCGATTTTCTCGAAGTGATGACCTGAAATCGGGAAAATTATCTGTACAAAAGTTGTTGGGTTTTTAAAGATGCGTCTACACTTGCGCTCTGCTCCTGCTCCGCTCTGTTCGCTCTCTTCATTTTTGCAGGTGTGGACGGTGTTTGAGAGGAGAGCGCGCTCCGAGCGGAGCAATCCATCTCCTGTTGGTCTTTTCGACAAACCCTTTGAGTGTTCGCAGTTCTGTTTGGACGGGCACGTTGAGAGTTCCTTTGCATTTCAGCACACACGCTCCGCTCCTCTACTAGCGCCTTTATTGTCTGTGTTCAACTGTGTGTTGTGTCGTGTTTTGTTTATTGTTTATTGTAACTAGTTTATTGTTAAATTAGTAATGGAGTGGTCCGAAGACAAAGCTTTGCAGCTAATTAATGCCTTGCTGTGGGATCCTCGTCACAAGAACCACTTCAAAAAAATATGAAGGAAGATGCTTAGCGAGAGATCTCAGCAGAAATTGGTATGTCTGCTGAGCACTGTAGAAAGAAGATGTTGTCATCGCTGTCGGGCTATCGGAGAGAGAAGGTCAAGGAGAAATCCAGCAAAGGAACTGCCGGACTGCAAAATGACTACTGAATGTTCGTGGGTTTTCTTTGGAGCGCGGGATGTTCGTTGAAATCCTCAAACCTCCGACGATCGGAGCGCGTGAAGAGCTGGAGCGGAGCAAGTTCGTGGAGCGCAAGTGTGGACATACCTTAATACGCACTCTGTACCTTTAACTTGACCTTGACCGTGCCCTTCAAGGTTATTTGAAGCTCAATTAGAAAATTTCGCAGGGAAACGCCCCTTTTTGACTCCGCATTCAGACAGAGCGAGTAATTTTACATGCAACATGTTTGTGTAGTGGGGTCAAAGGGTCATGGAGGGCCAAACCAAGATTGAACAATTCATCATTTTGGTTCATTTTCTAGAAGTAGGTGCTTGAAATCTGGAAAATGTCATGTATAGTTGTTGAGATACAGACTTAAAAATGACCTTTAACTTGATTTTGACCGTGATTGTCAAGGTCATTTAAAGGTCAACTTGAAAATTTCAAATGTTTTTTATCCTGGATTTAAAAAGACTTACTGGGGCTCACGATTTTCTTGAAGTGGTGACCTACAATGAAAAATATGCTGTACAAAAGTTGTTGAATTTTAAAATACGCATTAACACGTTGAGTGCGGATGTTAGCCGGGGTTAACAAAAGTAACGCTCTCTGGGGTACGTGTGTTAGCCCAAGCGAACACAGTCCTTGGTAACCCTAGCATCACAATTTCTACCTGCTAGGGACTGGTGGGGGACGAACTCGAGGGTACAGTTGTTAGCCCGGGCTACAACCCTAATAAAACCCAAATAATACATAATATATAAATTTTTTATATTTATCCTTCATTATTGAGGTCATCAAAACGATTTTAGAAAAGGGGAAAAAGAATATCCGTACCCCGCGGTTGAAATGAAGGTTGTGCTCCGCACTCAACGTGTTAACTCGACCGTGACCTGCAAGGCCATTTGAAGGTCAATTTGTCAATTTCAAATGGAAACATCCATTTTTGACCTTGAATTCGGACAGTGCGTGAAATTTTACATGCAAAAGCATTGTCTAGTCATGAAGTCAAAGGGTCGTACAGGCTCAAACCAAGGTTGAACCAATCATCAATTTAGTCAATTTTCTCGGAGTAAGTATTTGAAATCTGGAAAATGACTTGTGTAGTTGTATGATTTTAAAAGCAGACTTAAAAATATCCTTTAACTAGATTTTGACCCTAACCGTCAAGGTCATTTTAGGTCAACTTGTAAATTTCAAATGGAATCTTCTATTTTTCATCCCGGATTTAAAAAGACTTACCTGAGCAGCCGATCCTAAAATCGGGAAAACAATCTATTCAAATTCGTTAGGTTTTGACCTTGACCGTGGCCTTCAAGGCTATTTGAGGTCAACTTGAAAATCTGAAATGGAAACATTCATTGTTTACCCTGAATTCATGCATTTGACCCTGAATGCAAAAGCATGTTCGTGTCATGAGGTCAAAGAGTCGTACAGGCCAAAACCAAGGTTGAACTAATCATCAGTTTGGTTGATTTTCTCGAAATAGTTACTTCGATGCAAAATGACTTGTACAGTTGTTTCAGACTTAAAAATGACTTTAACTTGATTTTTACTGTGACAGTCAAGGTCATTAAAGGTCAACATGAATATTTCAAATGGGATCATCTATTTTTCATCCCGGATTGAAAGACCTTTGAGTTTTGCATTCAAAATTATTATTATGCCATGGAGACAAAATATACGGGGTCGATTTGAACATGCTGTCAATTTGGCCAATTTTCTCGAGGTAGTGACCTGAAATTGGAAAAATGTATCAAACAAAACTTTGACCTATAGAATACTGAATGTATATTGTTGATATACTGAATGTATAAACTTGTTTTTTTTTTTGAATCTGAGTAAAAATAGGTGTCTATTCGAAATTTCAAGTTAACTTTCACATGACCTTGACGGTAACGAGCAAAGTCAAAGTTTGTGTGTAAAGGTCACGGTTTAGTGTGTCTGTCAAAATCGAAAATTGACCAAATTGATGATTAATTCAACCTTGCTTTGACCCTGTCCCAAAGAAGTCCATGAAACAAAACTTTGACCTATGAAACGCTTGACGTTGACATATTCCTTGGCAACTGTGGATATCTTTAATCATGCATAAAGGTACATCTGAATGTATAAATTTCTGTTTTTTCATTCCGAATCTGGGGTAAAAAATAGGTGTCCCCATTTGAAATTTCAAGTGGACTTCAAATGACCTTGACAGTAACGATCAAGGTCAAGTTGAAGTGTCTTTCAAAATCTAAAATTGACCAAATTGATGATTTGTTCAACCTTGGTTTGACCTTAGGTGATCCTTTCTCAAAATCCAATAACTTTTATACACAATTTCGAGAAAATGAACTCTCCAGGTATGTATCTGGAGAGCTCTTTCCATTCCATACAAAATGAATTAAAAATCTCATTACAGTCCGTACAAAATTAATGTGGCAAAATTTTAAATTTCAGAAGTGAAGAGTCCGGTTGGGCAAATACTCCACGTCGACAAGTCCGTTCTTGCCGTTGAACAGAATAAAGTTTTGATGCCGCCTACTTTCAATAAGTACGTTGCGTGGGGCTTTGCAGATCATTCCCTTAGGATAGGAAACTACGAGAGTGACAAAGCTGTTTTCGTCTCAGAGAGCGTCATACAAAACAACGGAGAAATACTGGCTTGCGTATGCCCGTCTCCAAAGCTGATAGTCACTGCAGGAACAAGTTCAGTACGTATTTTTTTTATATTAATTACAGTTTCGATATATATTACATTATTTTCGATATTACATTTCATCTTGCCGTAGGCATGTCTGATAAATGGTTAAAACAACAACCGATACGGAAGGTCAATCAAAAGCAATTTATAAAAAAGCAGATTGTAAATAATATCTAGTTTGAACGTCTTCTTTATACACTCAGTTTCTTTTTAATTAAATCCTTAAACAACCGTTTTTATTGCTTTAAAACATTGCACATAATAAAACACGGTGTTTAACCATCAACCCCATCTTATTAAAATCGGTTGCGGTGGTTCAGGAATTCCTGTTCACAAGTTGTGAAATTGAAGAATACTATTTGGAGACTGTTAACACAGTTTTAATTTCTCCTATTAACTGGTTTACTTGTGGATACTTTGGATAACACTTTAATACAGTATATTCTACAAGATGTAGTGTATGAATTACACAGGCCAGTGGTGGTTGGTGATATTTCAGTTAGCCATATCTTGAAAACGACGCATGGGACCCACTTCACTTTTTAGGTGATGACTATACACCTCTTACAGAAAGGATTTATAGTGAAAAACCCGTCAGCAAAGTTTGCGAAAAAAATTTCAAAAAAACTGCAGAACACCCTGGGATCTCAGTAACGCTCTGTGGAATATTTGCAGTAGATTTTTTTTCATAATTTAGAAACAAATATAAGGAGAGGTTTTTTGATTTTTTTACAAAATATTTTTTTTTTTCAGTTATGGCCATTTTCATTTTATAGGAACATTTTGTTTCCCAAAATTAAAATGGCCATAACTTTTTGAAAAAAAAAATATTTTGTAACAAATCGAAAAACCTCTCCTTATATTTGTTACTAGATTATGAAAAAATATATATACTGCAAATATTCCACAGAGCATTCCTAAGATCCCAGGGTGTTCTGCAGTTTTTTTTGAAAATTTTTTGCGCAAACTTTCGTTCTGTAAGAGGTGTATAGTCATGTCCTAAAAAAGTGAAGTGGGTCCCATGCTTTGTTGTCAAGATATGGCTAACTGAAATATCACCAACCGCCACTGACACAGGCCGACAAAATTCAGACAAAAAATTTTACTAGGGTATACCTTTTTTGAAGCTTTTCGACGTGCTGAATCCGAATCTGACCTCAGAATTGCTGTGGTGGCTCAGATTTTCGAGATATTCTAACCTAAAAGCGCAAAAATATCTGTTTTTCGCTATATTTGAGGTTATGTCACCACGTTATTTGCGAATTCTGAAAGAGTTACTTTTGCCCTTCAGAAGCCAATTTTATTTATCCTGATATCTTTTTTGTTCTAGAAATCACATTTTGAAATAGTTATAAATAAACAAAACGTCCGTAGATAAAGGTCCTATCTACATAGCTGATCCTATCTAGAAGAGACATTTCTTCTTCGCAGGGCAGAATATTAAAAATAAGTATTGTTCATTGATTTTTTTTAACGTTCAAGATAGCATGAAATAGTCCTTTGTTCATCACAAGGTTTTGTGTATCAATCAAATACAAATGCCATTACAATCATGTAGAAAATTTCAGCTCTTTCAGAATCTGTAATGACTGTAAAAAATAATTATGTGTGATGTGACATAACCTCAAATATTACGGAAACCAGTGATTTTTACAATTTTAGGTTAGAGTATCTCGAAAACCTGAGATGCCAGAGCAATTGTGAGGTCAAGTGACCAATCAGCGACCTCCAAGACCCTTATATCTCAATTTTCAAAAAGATTGAACGAAAAACAGAGCAAAGAATGATTTTTCCGTAAAAAAAAACGCATTTTTTGCGATTTGTTTATTCATAACTATTTCAAAATACGATTTCTCGGGTTTTAAAGGGCAAGAGTAGCTTTTTCAGAATCCGTAAATGATTTTGTAAAAAATAATTACCTAGTGATGTGACATAACCTCAAATATACCGAAAAACAGCGATTTTTCAGAGGCACTTTTAGGTTAGTATATCTCGAAAACCTGAGCCACCAGAGCAATTCTGTGGTCAGATTCGGATTCGGCACCCCTAAAACATTCGGAAAAGTATACTCTGGTTTCTGGTAATTCTTTTTTGTCGACCTGTGTAATCCACATTTTTTTTATGCACTTCCTTTATATTATTTGCAAGCCCATCACGGACATGTAGTAAATATTGTCAAAGTGTTCTGAAAAAGAGAGTTTCCGCAGAAGGAATATATTTTTTCCAAAACTGTAAACATATCAATAGAAACTAAAATAGAATAAAATCGAGAATAAAACTTACCGTGTTGTGAATAAGAATAAAGAAACGAAACAGTGAAATAAAAGACATAAAAAGTGGTCATGATTACATAATCAGAAATTATATTTAATTCTTGATTTCGATGTCACATTTCAAGTCATTAATAATATCGATGTGTGTAGGTTGTTACAGTGTGGGAGTACGAAGCTAGGAAAAAAAGTTTCAGCATAAAACACAGCCTCTACGCCCACACGGACGCGGTGACTTGCCTCGCTGCCAGCCCGGCATACAACGTTATCGTGTCCGGATCACGTGATTGCACTGCAATAATATGGGACCTGTCTCGTGGGGTATTTGTGAGGCAGCTGAGAGGCCACGCCGGTCCCATAGCCGCCGTCGCTGTGAACGATTTAACGGGAGACATTGCGACTTGTGCTGCTACATGGTTACACGTGTGGAGCATAAATGGCGACGAGCTGGCTAACGTTAACACGTGTGTGGGGAGGGCAGATCGCATGCAACAAATTCTTTGCGTTGCGTTCTCGCAGACGCACGAATGGGACCATCTTAACATTATTATGACTGGTTCTACGGACGGAGTCACACGGGTAAGTTTAAATAATTATGTTAAAACGATTTCTGTTTTTTTTTTTTTTGATAAATTGATTCAGCTGTTATTTGGTGAAAATTCGTATTACTAAAAAACTAAACTTTAAACAATGTACATTCTCACGTTTATCTTAATAGCTTATTTTACCCAAACTCCTATATTACTCCACCCATTTGTGTACCCTGGTGTCTTAATAGATGATACAGGTCCACAGGATAGATGTTGTATGTCTCCAGAGGCACTTTTATATACCCAAGGTTTCTTGTCTCTTGCAATGTAATGCCTCGCAGTCTGCTAGAATATGGAGAACGGTCTCAGTCTCATTAGCACACAATCTTCAGCCGAGATCTCCAAATTATATCCTCATTTTGTTTAGGTGACATTGAACTAGGGTACGTCATATTGGGAGTCCTGTATCTTTTCTTACCTGGTTCATATTAAGTTTTAGGAGGCTTCCAGCTCTTTTGGCACGTATATCCTTTATAAGGGTCTTGGTTTATGCTATTTTTGGAGTATTACTCCAATGTTTCTTATGTTGAATTTGTACCCATTTGTTTATCTGTCCTCGAGCGTTGGTTTTTGTTATCCCAAGAGCTGGTTCCGGGCCAACATATGAAGTTGCTGAACTTCTTGCAAATTCGTCAGCATGTCATTGTTTCCAGGGATGCCACTGTGGCCTTAGTCCAGGCGGCGTAGATAATTTTTTAAAATAATTAGTTGCGGCACTTTCTCAATGTGATAATTAGGAGAAAAATCGTACGAATCGAATGAAAGGGTTTTGGACAAAATCCGATTGTAGGATCACTGCGAAAAAACTGCAAAAAGTGCGAAAAAAGGTTTTTTCGACTTTTTTGGGCACGAAAAAAAAATGTTGAGTAAAAGCGCGTCTGAAAAACGTGCAATTTTGGAGAGCGGCCGCCTGGACGCATGAGCGAAGGGAAAGTGGCGCGGTGGTGGGGGCACACTCCCGCGGGCGGAGCGGGCACCCGGAAAGCGATCGCGCGCGTTCAAATTCGACAAGCCGGAAATAATTGAGATTTCTCGGGAATTACTGAACGAAAATTGATGTTTTTTTTTTGCTGTGCCCGCGGGAGAGAGAATTCCCCCACCATCGCGCCACTTCCCCATCGCTCGTGCGTCCACGTGGCCGCTCTCTAAAATTGCACGTTTTTCAGACACTTTTGAGGTACTTATTATTATCGGATCGACTTCAAATTTGATAGGGTTGTAAAGTTTTAAGAACACTAGGTTTTGCAAAATTGCTCTACGACAATTATTGTGGAAATAGGGTCCGTTTTACTAAATTACCTGTTTTTAGATGTTACCTTGCGACTGCTTGAAGCTCCAAGGGCTGTCTGACTATAGGTTATTATGTTTATCTTATTTGTGCATTTTTCTCTGGTTGTTTCTCCTTGCACATTGTAAGATAGCGTATTCCTCCACCTGAAAGATGGAGGTATGTTTTCCAAGTAAGAAAGAGCACCTTGTATTTCTTATCTCACTGTATATTCCTGTTCTTGTCCTTTCCTCAGTCTTTGACCTCGCCTTGAGGCAGAGACCAGTCCCAACCTCATAGTTGGAACTGAGAACAAGACAGTTTTGGTTGACCTACAATCAAGTTTTCATCAGCCAAACCAATAATTGATCTACATCCTGATCTAATAGTTATGTTGCTCAGGTTGTTTACAGTCAGAAAAGTCCCATTATGACTGTCCCCTTCAGAACTAGATGCAGGGGGGAGAGATCTAGCAGGGCCTCCAGCGCCGCCATTGGTGTGTTTTTCATGAACTCTGCATACTTACCATAAGCAAGTCTTTATACCCTGCTTAGTCTTGATGTTACAGTTTGTTGTTTAGTCTTTGTCCACCATACCAAAAATGCATGTTAGTATGGGTTTTTCCACTTCACGTTTATTTGTTGAAGTACTCAGTATCTGAAGAAGCCCTGTGTCATCATAATGGTGATGTGTGGTGTTGACGAAATAAATGTGAAAATTTTAACTGTTCAAATTATCGTTGTTTATTGTGTTTTTTCTTCAATTTCAGATGTGGTCGATTGACTACGTTCAAGTACCAGAAGAAACCAACACAAATACCTCATCGCAAAAATCACCCGTGTCACCAAAGTCCCCAAAATCCCAAAAACCCTCCAACGAACCCGTTAAACCGACCCCCATACACCATCGCCTTGTCAAGCAAATTAACGTTTCCAACGATGGGTCTGGGTTTTGCCTGATGAAGTCCGGTTCGGAGAGCAGTTTATCTGAGGATAACACGCGATCATCCTTGGACAAACAGTGCTGCGAGGAAGGCAGCAGTAAAGAATGGAGAAGCGAACAACAGGACGAAAAGGATACTTGTAGCGATACGGAAGAAACTGCACCTCCCATTGCTCCGGCTAGACGAAGAAGATCGCGGGTGCACGTTACCTTCAGGAAAAGTGAAGGTAAATAATTCAATTATATTTTCCTCGTGTCATTAAGTCAATGGCTAGAGAGCTGTAGACTTGGACCAATCGGTAAAGGTAGAGGGTACAATGCAGAGAATATTGTTTTGCGGTGATCAAATCTAAAGGTGGACTACTGAATAAAGTTGGAATGGATTTATTCTATAATTGATTTCCTTGAATACTTGAAATTTGGCGCAACAATTTATTTTTTAATTTTTCAAGGTCGAATCTGAAAGTTTAAGACTCTTATAAAAATAGAGCCATCCAAAAAAAACCTCATCAAAGTTGGCCGAGAAAAAAAAGAGGTATTTCTACTCTTAATCGAATTTATAGCCTTATTTACTTGTCAAGACTGTCACATCATATGACAGCCATTGTCTATTTTACAAATTGTGACAGTCACTTGTCAAAAGTTTGACATAACCGAAAAGCTTAGACATGACCGCTATTTGCATCCCACCTCTCAGCCAGAGTTGATGACGTTTTTTTTTGGATGTCTATATTTATGTATATTTCTTTTCATTAACTAATTTTTCTTTTCATAATTTGTTCTTTGCATAAACGAAACATTGTAAAATCCTATTTTGAGTACCTTTGAAACCAGGTGCTTTTTCTAAATGGTCTTTTTGAGCAATGTCCACCTCAGCACTAAAGAGTTAATTAATACACGAAAAAACTCCAAAATTAGAGGAAGACGTGGACGAAACTTTATCAACACACGAAATTCAATTTTTCCAGTGTTTTGAAAATTACAAAAGTAGCGTCACTAAAACCACTGTAACTTGTAAACGAATGTCAGAATGAAAATTTTGATACATATCGGTTGAAGATCAATACTATCTAAAAATCGATAGTGTAGCCACAATGTCAATAGTGGCGCCATCTACACTAGTAACAAAAATTAAAGGATATTAAAAAAATTCCAAATTTTTGTGTGATTTTCGGATAACAAAAAAAGGGATAACTCGGAGAAAAATGGTCGTACAGAAAAAAAAAAAGAAATTGTAGCCTCAAGTGTCTAGTTTTCAGATCTGGACTTAAAATTTTTTTAGCGGGAGCGGTTCTCACGTAATCAGCCGAAAACCTACAAAAAAAAAAATTTCCAAATTTTTGCTCGTCTTTAAAATGGTCTGTGGACTTCAAAAAAATGTTTTTCATCATGCGATCATAAAGCTCTTTTAAAGCTCTTCTTTATTTAATCAGCTTTAATTTGACCTCTTAACGAGCTCCGTACGATGATTTGCCGCGGAGTTATCGTCGATCAAAGCAAAAAAGTCCTTTTCAACTTTGACAATCAATTACTCGGGAACTAATGATCGTCCAGAAAATGGAGGTAGGGTTTTGGAATCTGCAAAACATTCTTTATAAGATACAATCGGGGGCGATTGATAAAAAAAAATTTTGAAGCGATAATGTTGGCTGAAAAAAAGTTAAAAATTTGAGAATTTAAGGATATTTGGAAAATTTGGTATAACTTTGGATATAGTGGATGAACGAAGGATATCGTCGATAATTTTTTAACCTCAAAGTGCCCAAAAAACCCTCAAAGTTGCAAAGCGCTGCGATTTTTTTTTGTTAGTGCCCCGAAGGTTTAAATTTATCGTTTCGGCCAAAAATCACCGTAACAAGCAATTTTTCGATTATTATGCATAAGTCCACAGACCATTTTAAAGACGAGCAAAAATTTGGAAAAAAATGTTTTGTTGTTGAAAATCACCCAAAAATTTGGAATTTTTTTAATATCCTTTAATTTTTGTTACTAGTGTATATATCATCCTACGAACTTATTGAGTAATGTGTTATTTACGATGCAAATATGCACGCACTTTCAAGCGATATTATCTACGTCGCGGCGGAACGACAACTGTCTGAAATATGTGGCGTGTTAAATATTGTGAACAGTATGTATAAAATGTAGTTTGCTTTGCAACATGTAAACCTTTCATACAGTAATGTCATGTCTGTAGATTCCTAGGCAAATGGACTATTACAATCAATGGTGTTGTTAGTTACGATATACTTTCTACTTTTATTACGATTGAAATGATAAATGGACATTCTAATATAAAATGATACCAAAACGCAAAAAAAAAACACTAAACATGTCGAAACTGTCTGGTTTGACTTCTACGAATTGCTGTTTCAGGAGGAAACAGCGCAGAGAGTTCTAGTTTAGATGTGGACGACGGTTCCGGAATGAGGACTAGCAAGTCCGATACGAGTCTTACAGACTCCTTCGTCATGATCTCAGAAACAAAGAAAAAGACTGTCAATCCCTTAAATACTTTACGACCAGGTAGCATGCGGTGTGGTAAGAAATTTCATCAGACATCTAATGTGTTTTCTATTGCAGGTTTTAAATGGCAAAGACAACTTGTATTCAGAAGTAAACTAACAATGCACACTGCTTACGACAGAAAAGACAACGCTGAACCGGCCTCTGTGACCGCATTGGCAGTGTCAAAGTAAGTATAAACTGTTTACTCAATCATTTTTTGAAAAATTATAGATACTGTTGTGTACCAATATAATAGGTATGCAAGTAGAAACTGGGCTTTTTTGGTCAAATTCAATTTTATTGAACAGTTACTTGTTCCAAAGATTAATAATCGAAATATTCGCCATTACTATTTATGGTATTTTGTCATTTGTCGGGTAGGTGATGAATGCCTTCGCGATAAAAACTTGGTGGGTTCGAAACAAAATAGTCATTGTGCCATTTTCGCACATCTTCAAATTTTGTGAACTGCTGGTCTTTCATATGGAGACATCCAAAAAAAACGTCATCAACTCTGGCTATGAACGAGAGAGATAGAAATAGCAGTCATGTCTAAGCTTTTCGGTTGTGTCAAACTTTTGACAAGTAACTGTCACAATTTATAAAATAAACAATGGCTGTCATATGATGTGACAGTTTTGACAAGTAAATAAGGTTATAAATTCGAATAAGAATAGAAATACGTCTTTTTTTTTCTTGGCCAACTTTGATGACGTTTTTTTTGGATGTCTATATATGATGACATCCACTCTTTATCACCAAGATTTTGTGCAAAAAAAAATGTTATTTTGTACCAAGAAAGCAAATTCATGCAGATGTCAACTCATCGGTTTTTGTTTTCTTCCGTCAGTTTATGAGGAACCCATTTTCCTTCCTTCTGTATCATTTCCATTGCATGCAATCGAAGTGTTATTGCTTGGTGAGTAGCTCTTAACTGTTCTGCAACCTCTTCTTGAGTTTAACATGGATTTTCATCCAGTAGAACTTCAAGTTCTTCTTCTTCAATTTTTTTTACTGCACCTGGACGTGGATCATCCTCAAGACTAAAATTTCCATCACGAAATCTTCAAACAACTTTTTTTACTGTTGAATGTCTCACAGGTTGTTCACCCAAAGTCGAATTAATCAATTCATTTTTTTTTTTCATTTGAAAACAGAATAGAATGCAATAATGTAAAATGTTACTTATCGACATGCATCTCTTATAAAATTGCAAATGCAACTTATGTCATAAAAACAGCAATGACTAAGCTACATACATATTCAAAATGACGAGCGAATTGAATGAGTTCAAGTATGTTTTTTAAGGCAACCAACTTCGGAACCGAGTTTCTACTTGCACACCTATTAGAAATCATAAGTGGAGTTGACCATCAAAAAGTCATAAGCTTCTGATAATTTACAACTCTGATTTAAAAAAAAACGTATCCTTGAAGTTAGAACATAACCTCACACGTTGTGTACAATTAATGCTAAGGCCGGAGTGCTGACGAAGTGACGTCATCATAAGTAGTTTGTAAGCCGTGATGGTGGGTGATTTTGGAAAATTTTTAAAAAACTAAAAAACATGTTCATCTTGATTTTTCATGACGAGTAATTTGGTACCTGCCAAATATTTTTAGCAGTTTTCCAGGATTCTCTAGCGTGGTCCAGAAAATGGGCTAAAAAACAGCTATTTTTACGGTCACTCTTTACTTGATGAACTAAATAATGTATATTTTTTATACTCAAATATTTGCATTAGAAAACATTGGTGGGGTGGCAAACTACTACCGTGAATGTGTAAAGTTTATCTCTCACTTTATAATATTTTAGTATTTAGTTACCATTTGATTTACAAACAACTTAGGATGACGTCATAGCGAATTTAGTGGCAGTGTTCAGGCCTTGTGTAAGAGGTGTTGTACAATTCTAAAAATGTAAAAACATCTTATTTAAGGGATCATCGTACCGTGTACGTCGGCGACACGAGGGGCAGGGTTTTCTCATGGAGCGTTTGCGATATACCGGGTCGTGCGGCCGACCACTGGCTGAAAGACGAGGGGGCCGATTTTTGCGCAGCTTGTAGCATCAGATTCACAATATACGAGAGAAAGCATCACTGCAGGAACTGCGGCCAAGTATTCTGTTCTAAATGTAGTAAATTCGAAAGTGAAATTTCCCGTCTGCGTATCTTAAAACCCGTTAGAGTGTGTCAGAATTGTTACGCGGCACTAAAGTCTGAACGATAGAGAATAGGAGAGCCCATTCGTATTTGTTAACTGTACCACAACGTATATTAGAAAATGTTTACAGAAAGATGTGTATAGAAACTACCGAAACCTAGATTTTAGATGGAGAAAATGATCTATTAATTTATACCTATTGTTATTGTTTTAAACTTTGATGTAATTGTTAGCTGTGTTTTTACTAGGTTTTATTGTTTTTTTTTTATTTATTATTTTATTTATTGTAATTACGTTATTTCTACCTTAACAAATCTCAATTTAAAAAAGTTTTCGCAAAAAAATATGTTGGTTCACCAAAATCTCTTAATGTACAAACTAAAGTATTATATTATCAAGTATTTGAAAACAGTTTATTGTAGAATATTTCGATGATTATTATTAATTTCAAACTACAATAAATATGTGCATGTATTACCTCGCTTTTTTAAAATTATTTTTGTTTCGATTCGATTATATTATTGTTAAGGTTCTTTATATTTAATTTTGTGATATTGCGTGTTTTTATACTAAGTATTTTTAATTCGTTGTTAAAAACACTTCTCAAAATATTAAGAAATCAACCCAACCTGCATATAAAATTCTACATGTGATTTCATTTATAAAATTAACGTTTTATGTTGTTGATTACTTCGTTATTTATTGTGATAAAGTCATATCTATCTGTAATTGCATAATCGTTGAATTTGCAAATATTTTGAGTTGTGGAATTTTTTATTTATATGGCTTTTGCTAAAAGTATTAATTTATCACTAGAGCAATATATTTATAGAACAATAATATCTGTTGCCTGTAAAATGTTATATTTTATGGATGAAAACTAAGGCGCTTGTGCGAGAAACAAGAGAAACTGACTCCATTAATCGATATTATTTTTATAACAAATCAAGGACCGAATTTGTTAGAAATTAAATGAAAGAGAAAAAAGATGTGCACAGGCATCTGTAGACAATATACATGTGCATTATTGTGCATTCCAAAGTATATTTCCGTATATTTGATAAATGTATGTGATATTATAGATTCTCTAGTTTATAGGGGATGTAAATATGCCATGTCCTAATTAATTATTGTATAAATAAAAATTATAACTCCTGTATATATTTTTATCAGTAACCCATTCCTTTTTCAATGTAAATAGTTTTCGTAATGAACAGGTCGCTTGCCAGGGGGACGAAAGTGACGTACTGCCTCACATAAAATTACCATACCTATTTCGATATATTTTATTTGTTTTATATACAGAAATAAATGGTTCATCGCATAATTCATTTTAGGTCATTTGGCAAGCATATAGACGTTTTCTGGGCTTTAAGATGCGTGACATACTGTATTAATAAGTTAAAACGTTTGAACTAACACAGCGGAGAGTCTAACATATGTATACTTCGATAAATCAACATCAAGTATGGCTAAAAAAACTGACAGCCTTGACACATGCATTTTTATCTTTATTTGTTCATTTTATAGTGTTTACAGTTATCTGTAAGTAACAGTTTATCTTCAGAAGCTTATTATTTTAGAATAGACAAGATTTGTAGATTTGATAAGTAAAAGGTTCGTTGCAGTAATAATGTTCATGTTCCTACAAGCAGCAGCAATTATTCAAATATGTTTATATACAGGGTGTTAATTAAGTATGTATTTATAACGGCCAGTTTTAAAAAAAGAGGATGTTGAATTTTGTATTCCAAGTGGGTTTTCCTTCAATAATAGAAAATGCCAAGTCAGATCAAACTGAAATTTGGTAGACAATTTTAATGCATTAAGGGGGTACTTTTAAGGAAAAGACTATTGTTATCATTTTACTAACAGCATGCACAGGGATAACCTCCGTGGTTTAATCAAGAAAAAAATAGTAGGCCATTTATATTTTAAAAATCTAATTTTAATCTAACGATTTTCTTACAACAATTAATTCTAAGCAAAAAGACATATCTCGACATTTTGCGATTGTATTAGCCGTTTTTGAGAAAAATGAAAAAAAAAACTATGGAGTCCTAATTTTTCACAAATTTCCGTAGAAGTGTTGAAACTAATAGAATTTTTTTAAAATTCAGTTTTTTTTTTTAAATTAAAGCTTGGTACCCATTAACAGCTATTTAAAGACTACATTTTGAAAGCATTTAATTATTTTTAATTCGACCAAAACTTTCTCAAGATTTTTCAAGAAAAAAATGAAACAATTTAACGAATAAATTTAAAAAAAAACTTACAGAATTTCGGGCGAGGGGGTATTGAAATAATGATTAAGATACTTTAAAGCTTATTAGAAAAAACGGGCTTTTATTATTTTTTTATTAATATTAAAATTAATAAAGTAATTTCAATTAAACCTGTTTGGAATACAAAATTCAACATCCTGTATTTTTAAAACGAGCCGTTTAGGAACTATATTTATAGGAACTTTTGTCTTAAAATCGACCAGTTTCATTCTTGAAATTTGTGACAACTTTAAAAAATTAAAATTTAAAAAAAAAAAAAAAAAAAGAAAATTCCTTTGAACAAAAAATTCTATATTTTGCCTATTTTACAAATGTGAATCATCTCAAAATTAAAACTATTAATTCGACTAACTTAAATCAAAAAATGAAGAAATAAATTTTTTTTTTTTTTTTTTTTATAAAAAAATTTTAAACATATCTTTTACGAGTCAGTAGAAGATAAAAGCCTTTCTGCGTGGGTTTTTATGGAAGCATTGAAGTAATTCGAAAAGTGGCAGCATTGCCTTGTGGGGGGGCCTTCGTTTTCTCCGCCGGGGGTGGTGGTCCCCAGAAAAAATAAACTTTCCGTTTCCTGGCCAGTTTTCGCCAAATTTTTTCTTGAGAATAAATTAACTCCCCCCACTTTTCTTTATTCCAGTCTACCTTTGGTCGTGCTGAGAGCACAATGGGCTTTGCCGACATTAAAATTTGCTTCTCGATAATCTGATGCGCTCTTTGCTCTATTTCGCCTCTTAAATTTTCTGGGGCTCTAAAATGAAAAGTTAACGAAGCGCCTTTATTCTCGATCCAGGCCCGTCCTAACAACTTTTATTTTTCAATTTTTTAATCAGCCGTTTCACTTGGTCAGAAAAATCCGTAGGCAACTCATGAACATATCTTGAGCCATCTGGGTACAAAACTTCTAGACCGTGGTTACCAGCATACGTAATTCCATTTATTCCGACAATTTCTTTAACGTTATTAACATTTCTACCAGAGACGATTGCAACAAATACTTCTGGAATCAGGGACAATTCCTCTAAAATTTGTTTAGTATCGGGTGGGTTTTTTGCCAAGTCGGGGTGTGCTACAATTGGTGTTAAAGTACCATCGTAATCTAATAATACAGCTAGTCTTGATGAATTTTGAAGGTATGTTTTCAAATAATCTTCGTAATCATTCATTTTCAGGCTATTATTAAATTTATTCAACGTTGGTAAACGTAGCACTTCTAACATACGAGTAACAGGCTCTAACACAATTGAAAAACAAGATAAGTACATTATGTCATTATTGTAAATTCGATTACAAAATGGCAAAGGTTATCGCTAAATATGTATCATGGAAAATTTTTGAAAAAAAGAACCTTTTGAGATATGCCTTAATTATAGTTAGGATACTATTAGAGTGACGCTTAATGTCGGCTCCTTTGATCTAGTAGGTAAGAAAAATCTGTGGACTCGGTTGTCTATCCTGGCAGGACCCTCCTCATATCACCAGGAGGGGCGCCACTACAGCTTGCCCCTTTCGCGGTATTTTTCAAATATATGAATATACGCAGATAACATCTTTTTTAAAAAGCAGTTTAAGTGGACCGATTTTTATAGTCCGCCATAGAGGGGAACTAATGTAAAAGATAATAATTTATTGATTGTTAAAAAAACAACTATACAAATAATAAAACTAAAAATATATTTTTTTTATACATACATTATTATAATACAATAAATATTAATTACTAACTAATCATGTGCCCATATAATATTTTTCTTGTTTTTTTCCTCCTGGTAACGTTTTAAAATTTTTATTGAAAATTTTAAGGTATAAAATAGGCGCATTTACAATATTTTTATTACATAATGGTAAGGAAGTCACTGCATGGATGTTTATATTGAGATGTCCGATATAAATCTACACTCCAAATTTTTTTGCAGCTGTTCCAAATTTCTTTTTAAACAATTCCCCAATTCACACCCATGGTAAAAAAATTATCATGTGGCATGAACAAATTACCAAAAGTATCATTAGCGCTTGTCTGATATGCTTTGAAATGACAAAGGAGGGTTGTTTCGTCAAGGTCTAAATGTGCATTAGCATAATCCTCACATAAACGACAAGAATGAATTAAAAGGCATTTTCTAATTAAATAACCACATATATTCAATTGTTTTTTTCCACATCATGATTCGATAGTCTGTATCTAAAAGAATATTACCTGATGGGTTTTGTATATCTTAGTTGCTGTGTTTTCTATAAATATGTTTCGGCTTTGTAAATCTCAATAGCTGTTTTTTCCGTGATCTTCTAAACAATTTTCTGTACCAGAATTTAAAAATCTTAATGAAAACAATTTTTAAATGCTCTGTAGAATTGAATAGGTGTGGGATTCACAGAACTGCCCCTTGTTTCCTAACTGTGCCAAAATAATTTTCTAGGCGTCTTGTTGAGCGTCTTGGTCAATAGAAATGAATATCCCTCATTTGTCAAAGTGTCCCACAAATCTAAAAGTCCATTTATACTAATTTGCCAACATTTGATTGCTTAAATTTTGTTATTCCCTTCCTCTTTATCAACAATCTTTAACGAATTTAAATAAATTACGACGTCATTTAAGATTTGGTCCATAGTCCCTTTAAATGCCTGTTGAGGGCTTTGGAGAATTAAGTTATAGAGTTAAATATATCAAAAGGCCAATTTAATTTGTGTCTCTAAAGCTTGGCAGTATGTTGACCCAAACCTATCAAACTCCTATCATTTGCTAAGAGGCACTAAATACCTGCGTGGCTAACTATTTCATTTTTAAAAAACTTGTGGGATGTAGATGTGAATCAGTAAGTTTTTGGTGCAAGTCTACTTTATAATTTTTTGTCTTTGTTATATAAGCTCTCAATATGTTTCCATGAAACAACCATACCGTTAATAATGAAATCATACAAATAAAAAATAAAATTCCTTATAGCCTTAATTAAATGTGGGGGAAAATATATAAATTTTTTTGTTGTCTTCTATATGAAAATAAGGTCTCTTGGACTAATGCCTAAAGAATTACTTATTTGACATATGAACCCATTCTGAACAAACAATTACAGAGTCCAATGTTTTAATTAACTACAATTTCTGTTAATATTACTTTCACTGTGAAGATGAAAAAAAAATAGGCTAATGGTGTTTCCAATTGTTTAAAATGCCCTTAACCATTACAACTAGTACATTTAAAGCAGGTTTAAAACTTTTGCCATTACCTAAATCCTCAAACCCTACAATTTCATCATCAGTTATATTATAAAATAAATGTGATTTTATCGACATCTCACAAAACAAGTGTGCACAATTTACTCGAGCTTCCATTCCATCAACTTTCATTTTTAAGACATCAAAAACAAGATCATTTATTCCAGGTCTTAATTTAATATTCTGAGTTAACCTGAAAAGAGTTCTTTTTGAGGAGGGAAAAACAAAAATGTTTTCTAAAAATGAATAACATTTTGGACCTAAGAATATAGTTTCAAACAAAAATATTTAAATTCTATCGAAAATCTTCCCTTTTTTTTCGCAATGG
This sequence comes from Aromia moschata, assembly GCA_029963805.1. Taxonomy (NCBI): domain Eukaryota; kingdom Metazoa; phylum Arthropoda; class Insecta; order Coleoptera; family Cerambycidae; genus Aromia; species Aromia moschata. The sequence continues at coordinate 108,646 of JAPWTK010000527.1, read as the reverse complement.
TGGAATATTGGGAAAGCTTTATTTAAAATTTTTATTCCTCCACTTAGTTTGTCTGCCAAATTCCTTCAAATTTTTTGCCGTAACACTTGTTCTCTTGGTGAACTAGGGGAATTCCGTTTGGTCGGAGGGAGCCCTCCCCAAAAAATCCTAACGTACCAAATGTATCAAAAAGGAAAATTAAGAGTTGAATCACAGTATCTTGGAAAAATCGTCTGGTTTTCAAAAACCGGAAGCACCGCTGGAAAATCTCTTCTGTACAGTAATAAAAACATGATTTGAAATTCTATTATTTTTTTTTACTTTAAATTTTCTAAAAAACAAACAAACAGAAAAGAGAAAACCAGTCCAACCTTCCACTTGCTCAATTTTATCAATTTTGTTACCACAAATATACTGGGGAAATATTATTTAGTATTATAAAAAACTCTTTTTAAAAAATAACCCCCCCCCCCCCCTGGGGGTGGGGGGGGGGGAGAGGAAGGAGGAGTAGTGTCCCCCCCCCCCCCGGGCCGGGGGGGGGGGGAAAAGGAAATTTTTTAACCCCCAAAAAATAAAAAAAAAAATTAATAAAATCCTTAAAATACAATTACAACATGTGTCTCTGTTAGAACATCCGCTTTCTAAACAAGGGTGATGGTATGGCTTTATCATTTGTGATTCCCTTCAAAATGGGTGCACATGTAATATGAGGCGTAAGAATCCCCTCCCAAACAAGCATTAGAAGCCAAACAATGAGTTTTTTAAGTAAGACTTCTGTCAGTCCTTTGGAGTGGAATTAAACATAGATAATTTCCAATTTTTTAAATAAATTTTTTTTCATATAGGTATATTAGAAAATCAAATGAATCTACTTTTTTCCGTTCTAATTTTTCCGTCACTCATTTGTCTAAATTTTCCTTTTCAACACATCAACCACACTTCGTTAACAGTAAACCAAAAGACTAATTGTATAAATTTATAAATGAATTTGAAAAAATCAATATTCCAACTACAGCCCACAGCGGTGAATGTTGAAAAGTGCCAGCTCGCACATGTGATATTACGAATTATTAGTCTTCATTTCTTATTTATCTTCATTATTTTATCTATCACGTCACAGATCACAGATTTACCCAATCATAACCTCAAACAATTTCTCTAATCCCAGACCCAAACCTCTAAGCATGGAACTATTATTTCCATGCCTCTAAGGCTTGTTTTACACTTTTTACAAGATTAGCTGTCCTCCATTTAACCACAAAAATGGAGTTATGAACTGAATTGATTATGTACTGATGTGAAAGTCAATTATATTTACCATTTAAAGTGGAATACATAAATAGAACATTAGCCACAAAAATTATCATCATTGACATAATGATATATGAAAGAGTTGTTTATAATAAGGTTAGTGTTTATAATTTTTATATAGAACTTTTTTTGAGTCATTAAAAAAACCGGGCTATGGACGAGAGAGATGGAAATAGCAGTAATGTCGAAGCTCAAAACGAAACTTTTTATTTAAATTGTCAGACTTTTGACAAGTGGCTGCCACAATTGTAAAATAAATAATGGCTGTCACATTCTGAAACAGCCTTGACAATTAAATAAGATTATAAACAAGATTAAGAACAGAAATACGCCTTTTTTTGCTCGGCCATCTTTTATGGTTTTACGTTTTTTATATGACTCGTTATATTTATCAACTTCTATATTAGTATATACAGTAGAGGATTTACCAGGCTGCACTTTTATGCATCCTCACAGTTTCCATTATTACTTCTCTTAGACATCACAAATGTTAAAAACTTAAGTGAGGTTAGGTAACTCATCTCAGTTAAATTTTTTTCTCAGGTTTGTGTCGAATCGTAAGCAGCTAATCATTTGAATAAGTCATATTGCACAATTGGTCTAACCATAACCATAAGCATAACTGTAATTTTTACGTTTTGTCCACAACAAATCTGCGTATAAATCGTGTGTATTTTAAAACTCCCGCATAGAGGATTCGGTTTAGCCAATTTTACTAAATTAAACATTTTGTGTGAAAAAACAGAAACGATACTGGAATAAGAAGAAACTATGAACATCGAATTGTTAACTAATATTGTAGTAATTTACTATTAATTAGTGTTAATTACTACTGTCTTTAGGGTAATCCTTAACCCACATTTCACGAGAGTGCAGACATAAAGTTGGCATTCAGACATTTGTCATGACAAATGTTCGTAATTATCAATATGAAAATGTACTCAAAATATATCATGTTACGTGCTTCAACGTTAACAATACAACAAAGGAAAATATTTCGTTTCATACATACATCAGTAATATGAAATAATGTCCGGTTATTCTGACGCTTCGGAAAGCTTCTTGTATCACACAATGCAACACAGCACTTTAGAACCATATTTATTTAACATTCGAATTGTATTTTTTATTAAAGCCAAACAGCATGTAAGCATACGCATTGACATTCATAAACAGTCACATGTGGTTCATCACGTGACTTTCGCAGATCACGTGACGTCGAGCACAGCACTTCTTACAGCGCCTTCTGAAGGCGGACAGATATAAAACCATGACAGCGAACGACTTCGGTCTCCCTAGTTCTAGTCTTCTTGAGCATAGGTTTTCTATGATTAGGTAATAAAAACTATGGTTATGTTAGAGATTTTATAAACATCGCTGTTATCCATTATCACAAAACCACTAAGCACCTTGTGCTTTAATTTAAAAATATGACACCTAGATTGACCCAGTTCAGAACTATAAGTTATAAATCGGTAAGAAGTTGGTATGCGGGCCTTGTGAAGCCAAAAAAAGTGAACCCCCTTACAAACACATAATCCAAATAGGAGATCCAATTCTAAGAACGATTTCAGAAAAAATCCCAGAACATCTAATAACATCGCCTGAAATTACATTTCTCATCAATCAGATGAAACGTGTTCTTCAGAAATACAACTGCGTTGGACTCTCGGCCACCCAAATCGGAATACCCATGCAATTATTTATCATGGAGTTTAATAAACGCCACGTTAAAATGTACAACAAAGAGGAGCAAGCAAATAGGCAAATGACGATACAGCCATTGACGGTAGGTAAAAATATATTGAGTATGGAATAGTAAGATACTTGCAGTAGAGATAAATAAGACCCATTTAGTTTTAGGTTGTTATAAATCCAGAGGTAAAAATTCTCGACTACACCAAAATAGTATTTCCCGAATCTTGCGAGAGTATTAAAGGTTTTTACGCAGACGTTCCAAGATATCGAGCAGTCGAATTGAAAGGTAATTTTAGAGTTATTAGACCTATGTAATAATAATAAAATGAAACACTAAAATGTTTGAAGTATATTTTTTACCGCAAATATTTTGTCAACAATTTTTAATAAGGTAATACCAATTTTTTTATTCAGGATTTGATGAAAATGGTAAATATATTTCGATAAATGCCAATGGATGGCTTGCCAGAATTATCCAGCACGAAGTGGATCACCTTAATGGAAAAACTTATACAGATATAATGGACAGAAAATCGTTAACGTGCAGCTGCTGGAATGTTATAAACGAACATGGAGGAAAAGTTGAATTGCCTTATGGAGCAAACTAGCAATTTGTTTCAGAAATCAAAACCATTATGTAATTAAGTGAATATTATTTTATGAATTTCCTCATGTACAAAATAAAAAATGGTAAATAAAATTTACGTACCTAGAAATATTCATGTTTCGTGTTTATATGAAGAATATATTTTACTCAGCAGACTAGGATTTGAAGGTATTTATTTTATTTTATAGGCTGTTAATTGAAAAAAGGTTGCAATATAAATGACTGACAGTGGTGTTTGTATAATATTGTAATACCACAGAATTTATTTTATCTTTAATATTTGTATGCCTAATAAATAAATTTGGAAACATATCGGTAAATAGTGAATTCATAATAGGTATACCCTAATATGGTCACTATAAGAAACAAATTACATATGTTGGTGATAATTACCTAATCGTTTAAAAATTCCATCCAATTTAAAACACTTTTATATCATTATCAGTGTGAAAACACAAAAAATCATTACTATTGAAACCCACCTGTTCCTGATTTCCTACCAAATGCATATTTTTCCAGAGCAGGGCACAAAAAATCATTAAAACTTCGAGACACTTCATAGGTATTTAATCACTAGAAGTAATTCACTAACACAACTATAAATTGATATTATGTTAAGGTCTAATATTATAATTTCTGTTATATTAAAAAGAAATTACGCAGAGGAGACACAAAATCATAATTGAAAAATTGAAACAGGAATCAATTTAAATCATAGATATTATAAGTGAGATGTTTATGGTTTAAATGGATTTAAAATACGTTCAGGGCAATTGGGTGCGTTCAAGACGTGAACGACGTTAACGTCGCGTAGTGGTTACGTTACGCATGCTACAACACTATGTCGGAAATAATTTTACTAATGGAAAATGTTTGAATATGGAATAGAAATATATTTGGAAAATGGGTACCATAAAAATTAAGTCTATTTTCCCATTTTAATTCCGTTTATTCGTCATTGTATGATTAATTTAATAAGAAATAACCTTTATTTATTAATACCTTTGATTTTCTTATCGTACGTTTTCCCCTATTATGTCACGAAACTGTCCCTCTTAAGTCGCCGTCCGTAAAAGTTTTAGAACTACGTTTGGAAATTGGATTCTCGCATGAATATGTACAATTTTTATTGAAAAAATGATTGTGTAATACTTTAAATTTAGACACCTAACCTTTAAAATAGGTTAGGTGTCTTTTAAAAATATTTAACCTTTAAAATATTCATTCAAGTGGAAAATTGAACTTTGTCAGGCACGACTGGGTATACTTACGTTGATTTTTTCGTTCAGTTGGCTCATTTTTCGTTATAACAAGTGCTGTGGTATATCTCTAAATATTTCTTTTTGCAGCTAAAACACGAAAAAGTTGAGGTTATGATAGCGACTTAAGAGACTAAATTTCGCGACTTAAGCGAGACTATGATGTACTGATTTGGTGACTTAAGAGGGGTTCAAGTGTATTTAGAAATTCGGAACCTGACTAGAAACTACTCTTTGGTTATTTCTGTCAGCGGTCAACGAACATCTTGTGATTGACAGAACTAGAAGACAGTTGTACTTTGAGACAAGGAAAGTCTTTTAGTTTTTTTGAGAAGAAAATGGCAAGTTTGGGAAGTTGTGAAACACCGGGTTGCACAAATAATGCAAAATTGCAGTGCCCCACTTGTATAAAATTAGGAATACAGGGTTCTTTTTTCTGTTCACAAGAATGCTTCAAAAGCAACTGGAAATCTCACAAAATCATTCACTCTTTAGCCAGTAAGTAGGTTAGGTAGGTATGACGGTTATGTCATGTTGCCTTGGGTCCAAAGAGTGTTACAAAACCTTTTCATTTTGGTCATACACATTTATTTTAGAAATCTATTAGTGAGCTGTATTAAAAGGTTTAACCGCTTATACTTTATATTATTTTCAGAAGGAGAAAGTATCGATGGAAAAAAGGAAACTGCCTATAATCCATGGCCCTATTACAATTTTACAGGAAAGCTACGTCCCTTTCCTCAATCTGAAAAAAAGAACTGTACCTCCATCAATTAAAAGGCCTGACTATGCAGATCATCCCCAAGGGTTTCCTCTCAGTGAACAAGCAGTTAAAGGTTCGGGACATATAAAAGTTCTGGATGAAGAGGAAATAGAAGGTATTTATACTAAGGACTAAATTATTATATTTATTCTTACCAAAATTTGGAGTCTGTAAAATATTATAAACTGCAACATAGACATATTATTATGTATCATAAATTAACATCACTAATTAAAACTATTTGCAGGTATGATAGTGGCTTGCAAGTTGGGGCGAGAAGTGTTAGACGAAGCAGCCAGAGTTTGTGATGTTGGCGTTACAACTGATGAAATCGATAGAATCGTTCACGAGGCCTGTCTAGAGAGGGACTGTTACCCGTCCCCATTAAATTATTATCAGTTTCCAGCTTCGTGTTGCACTTCGGTAAACGAAGTTATATGTCATGGAATACCAGATACTAGACCTCTAAAGGACGGCGATCTGTGCAACGTCGACATCACCGTGTACCACAATGGCTTTCACGGTGACTTGAACGAAACCTTTTCGTTGGAAACGTTAGCGAGAAACATAAGAATTTAGTGAAGATTACCCATGAATGTCTGATGAAGGCGATTGAAATCGTAAAACCTGGAGAAAAGTACAGAGAGATCGGAAATGTTATTCAGAAGCATGCTCAAGCGCATGGTTATTCCGTCGTTAGGAGTTATTGCGGGCATGGTATACACAGGCTGTTCCATACTGCTCCAAATGTACCTCATTATGCCAGTAAGTATCGAGTAATTGTCACTTCTCAACAGATAATTTGATGTGTATTTATGTAGTTGTACATGTAATGGATACAAAATAATTGCCATTATTAGAGGTCCCACTATATTTCCCATTAACGCGATTTTGTAAAAACTGAGTAAACTCGGGATGATTCACTGTAGTCCACGGAATGTTACACGGTAATTTTGTATGAAGATTTCTCCAAAGTAGTTAAAAATATGCTGTTTTCCAGAAAATCGGGCCATAGGCGTTATGAAGCCTGGCCACTGCTTTACCATTGAGCCGATGATTTCGGAGGGTACTTGGAGAGACGAGATGTGGCCCGACAAGTGGACCGCTGTCACAGCCGACGGGCAGTGGTCCGCTCAGTTTGAGCAAACTTTATTGGTCAACGAGACGGGCTGTGAGATTTTGACTCGCCGAAGAGAAAAGAACGGTCAACCCCATTTCATGGATAACATGTAAAATGAACTGTTTTCAGAAACGAAATGTATCTAATAAATGTTTTGAGAAATATCTGTATGCTTCTATTTAACATCGTTTCATATTATGGTTCTTGTTATATTTGTTAATTTTTTTTAATATGTTTGAAATACAAGTTTGCACATTTATTTTGTTCGTTTACTAATTGTTGTCCAGTGAAACTGAATCAAATAAAGCGATAAAGTGATTGTCTATTGTATAGTGCTTCGGCGTGTCCCTTGCCTATCATTAGAAAATCGATTGCTTGCTAGGCAAGCAGTTACTTTTACATACTGGTATCGTTAAGGCGTTTTACAACATTGGCCAAATACGTATCATGAGCTAGTTCAAATGAAAGTTTGTGGATATTTTGTGTTGTTTGTGCTAAAGTAAGGATGCACACCAAAGAGACGATTACAGTACACCAAAAGCAGCTTTGCCCCTGGCCGTAGCAAAACCTGAAATTGTGTCTAAAGCTCATTTGTCTTGGAGCGGCAGCGGTGAACGCTGCGAGAAGTACATTCTCTGGGTTTATTAGGTCATTTAAGGGAATCAATCTTTAAGTAACCAAATAATTTATAAGCTAGCATAATGAATGAGAGTAAATTATAATTGGTTTAGGGACAATTATAATTAGGGTTAGGAAATGTGTGCCATAACGCAGGGTCGGCACTATACAACTCTATGATAAGTATAAACCGTATTTTTTAGCGCCTTATAAATTATATACGCGTGTATTTCTTGCCCGTGCATAAGTACGCCACTGACCGTGCGTCTCAAAAATGCTCAAAATTAGTAGCTGCTTTTTAAGATCAAAGAAAACTAAAAATTTTCCAGGATTTTGAGGCCCTCTAGCGGCTACATGAAGCAACTTAGGCTATACGCAAGTTGACCTAAATCGTTTTCTTTTGTGATCGAGGAATCTTTGGTATTACATTTTACACTCAATTCCTGGACATTCTTTATAATTACTTCCCATCATTATTGCTTTACATTTTGCACGATCATTTTTTTTTCTTGAAAGCATGAGGATATGGATAGGTACCTCATAATAATACTAACGACATTAAGAAAAATAACCAGACCATTTGCATGTGTACCTACCTCATAGAGTATTGTTTTTCTTACATGTTGATCTTTATTCTTGTATGACCCTATATGTTGAATTTTTTCCATGCTTTTCTTTAATATATGCGTCCCTCAGTAGCAATGTTAAATTACTTTTAATATTTTATTATTATTGACACTCAGTGCTTCTCTTCTCAGTCCAGCAGCTGGTATCAGTTCTTAGCTCAACGGATGAAGCTCTAGGCTCTACGTTGTTGTGTTTTCTTCATAGGTACACTCGATTCCCTCTTAAGTCACCTTCGTTTAATTCACAGTTCCTCTTTCTTCACCACGTTTTTCCCTATTATGTCACGAAACTGTCCCTCTTAAGTCGCCGCCGTAAAAGTTTTAGAACTACGTTTGGAAATTGGATTCTCGCATGAATATGTACAATTTTTATTGAAAAAAATGATTGTGTAATACTTTAAATTTAGACACCTAACCTTTAAAATAGGTTAGGTGTCTTTTAAAAAAAATTTAACTTTAAAATATTTATTCAAGTGGAAAATTGAACTTTGTCACGCACGACTGGGTATACTTACGTTGATTTTTTTCGTTCAGTTGGCTCATTTTTCGTTGTAACTGCTGTGGTATATCTCTAAATATTTCTTTTTGCAACTAAAAACATGAAAGTTATGATTGCGACTTAAGAGAGAATAAATTTCGCGACTTAAGCGAGAAGATGATGCACGGATTTGGTGACTTAAGAGGGAATCGAGTGTATATAAAAAAAAACCAGTTCTAACATAAAGGTTTTATATATAAACTGTCAAATACAACTTAATTATTAAATTACATATTTCATATCAGTGCTCACTCTCATTAAAGCATGGCTTCACTTCTATCAGGCAATTTTTTTATTGGCGTTTTTTCTTTATTAAATTGAGGTTATGTACGTACAATCAAACTTGCTGCAACAAAAACTCCCAACTGTAAAGCGGCCTTGACATTTGACGCTTTTTACATGTCGCAAACTGTTCGACATAACTCATAACCTCAAACATTCAACATGGCGTGGCGTCCTTTGCCTTGTTGTGTTTTGTGATATCTTAGGGGGGAAAAGAAAATTTGGGGGGGGGCCTTTGGGGCCGGAACGTGTGTTCTGTGAATTTCGTAAATATTAATAAAACCCACTGTTTGGTTAAGCAAAAAGGTTATATTGGTAACAGTGGCTGACAGCCAAAAATGCATACTATAAAACCGCGCAATCAAAATTGCTGCAACAAAAATTGCCTGAAGGAAAATTTCTAACTATAAAGCGACCTCTAGATTAATTGTACGTGCCCAAAAATATCAGCCAAAACATTTACCACACACAAATTTTAAACGTGTTGCTTTGTACGCATTACACTAATAATGGTTTTCTACAGAAACTCAGCTAGATGTCTCCATCAATGCTGAGTAAAAAAGTATCAACACACTCAATGTATTCCCAAAAGGCATTGCCCCCAATAATATAATGGAGGCAATATTGTTGATGAACTTAAATACTAACCAGGCAAAATAAAATTCTACAGTAACTATTACACAAAGAGATACTGGACTAGTTTTAACAATACTATTAATATTGTTCACGGAAATTGATAGAATACGATATTTTGGAATTAATAGTGTCCCTAACAATATGCTTATCTGCTAGTTTTACTCCATATAATTAGAATGGTCTGCACCTTGTTTATATTCCTAACTATTAATAACATACTTTTAACTATTAAAAAAAAATTGAAAAGATAAATAACAGAAAATAAATAATACTTTCACTTCTCTACATCCGACTTTTTTATCACTGTCAGAAAACGAAATATCACTTTCTGAACTGCTGCTTTTTTGACTTTCCTTAGATCTAAAGGAACCCTTAGAGGATGCGACACGTGAGGTTCCTCTCTCGCTGCCGCTCGACCTTGATCTAGATCTTGTACGTCTAAACCGATTCCTTGAATAGCTCTCTGGCGACTTTGGGATGGCGCTTCTTGACCGGGATGGACTGTTTCGCCTCCTTCTTTGCTTTTTCATACTCTTAGCGATTACCCTCTTCTGATGGTCTAGCTGGGGAAAGAGATCTGCAACGCGACAGAACCACTTTTTTGAGTAGTGCGCAAGAGGAATATTAATAAAGTTGTTTTAAAGTTTTGTGGTGACATATAGGGACTGCTCTCTAGTATGCATAAATAGGACTATATACATTGTGGCTTTGTTTTAGCTTATATATATACACCATAGGAAATTGCACCATTACATATTGGCAATATGTGTAGAAGAAAATAAGTTAAAAGACACCAGTAAGGACAGACAAAGACAGTTATATGCTACTAGTTCATGCTTGTGCACCTATTAGAAACATATGAGACCCTAACAGGTTGTGGGGAGGGATATTGCCTACACGCCTTTCGTTGAATTTGAGTGGAGTGGAACTCAGTACTTGTTCGCAGCTATGGGGGTGTACATCGACTTAGCCGTATGAAACGAAATTCTTACGTAATTCTGACTTTTACATTTATCCCATACACTTAAAAAGTGTACGAACATAATTGTATTTATTTTCAAATATTTGTATTCCTTAATTAACCGGTCTGCAAGAAAATAAAATTGAAGTTCTATAAAAAATAAAAAAATAAAAATATAAATCAACCCGGTTATAATACGAAAGAAAAAAAATGCCTATTGAATAAGTGGTTCAAAAATGTCGCCCCTTTGTGCTTCGCAAAAACCTAGTCTATCGTAAAACTCAGTTCTTACGCGTTCTAACATTTCAGGGGAAATATTATTAAGGACTTGTACAATTCTGGCCCGTAAATCATTTAAATTTCGTGGTCTTTCATGTTCATGTCCGTAAATAGTTTGTTTTAAATATCCCCAAAGGAAGAAGTCGTTGGGCGATAAATCAGGGGATCTGGGTGGCCATTTAATTGTGCCCGTAGTACTAATAAGTCACCCAGGAAATGTGGTTTCCAAGAAATTTGTTATTTGTTTGTCGGCTGTTGTGGACCAGACAGCCATCTTGTTGAAACCACACATTCTCCAAGTTAATGCGCAATGCTCGAACGGCCGGAATAATTTGCAGACAATAAACGCAGACACGACTAAACTGATTTTTTATTTCGGTTATTGTACTTTAGAGTCTAGACAAGAATTCAATTCACACGTCCGCATTATAATTTATGGGCGGGGCGTCCCGCCTACATAATTTTATTGGTTCCCTATTGATGTAAACACAGAGACAGACAATAAATGAGAAGAAGAGACAGAGAATAAATTATAACAGTTTTAAAACGACATATCAGTCTGGCAACTAAGGATATAATATTTCTCTGTCAGTTCCCTTTACTTGAAGAGTTTATTCTTTTCTTATTTATTAATGCTCGGCTTTGAAATCTTGCACTTTCCTAACCGGTACATAAAATTTGTATAGTAACTATTATAATAGACAACCAAAAAAAATGTCATCAAAGTTGGCCGAGAAAAAAAAAACGTATTTCTTAATCGAATTTATAACCTTATTTACTTGTCAAGACATCATATGACAGCCATTGTTTATTTTACAAATTGTGACAGTCACTTGTCAAAAGTTTGACATAACCGAAAAGCTTAGACATGACCGCTATTTCCATCTCTCTCGTTCATAGCCAGAGTTGATGACTTTTTTTTTATGTCTATACAAAATATTCACATGACATAACTTACCTTGTGATATTTCTAATGCTTTCTTTGCCGCATTCATTTCAGCTTGCTGTATACTGTGACCCATGGCACTGGCCAGCCTCCTTCCCCCGAAAATACACTGCCACTGTGTATACTCTCGTATTTGTTGGACCCTTACATTCAATCACCCTGGAATAAGCATTAAAACAGTTATCATCACACAATTATCAATATAAATTTAGGCATTAAAGTCTTCTGCCAAATATCCTTCCCAAAAGCACTCTGACGGTAAAACCATTAAGCTCAGACGAGGCGAGAAATATATTTCTCTCTTCATAAATTTAGTACTCACTTATAAATAGGAATGTCTGGTTCACCGCCATCCATAGTTCGAAGAGTGAGACAACACTGTTGTAATTTCGACTTTGGATCGTTCCAATCCTGGTTCATAATGAAATCCTGCAGTCTAGGAAATAGAGTAACCTGGCAAAACACCTCGCAAAATTCCATTCCCTAAAAACCATTGACGTTAACAATTTTGCTTGTTAGTACTTTTTAGAAAACATTTATGATTACTGAATGAAGCTATATAAACTTCAATTAAACAAGTGAATCTATGATTCATTTGATTCACTTACCTGATCCACATACAAAGCCCCAATAAATGCTTCTAGTAAATCAGCACGATCTTTGGTCTTAAGTTCGGCTTTTGGATTATTGTAAACGGCATATTTTGCCATGCCAAGATCGTCGCACACCACTGCTTGGGTTCTATTATTGACCAATGAACTTCTTAACAACTAAAATAATACCGTATCTCAATGCCAGTATGTAAATATGGAAAAACACCACATTTATACAGACTATGGCGATATCTCCGTGGTATGGCCTCTTTATCCCAAAAACACTCTCACGGTGAAACCGCCAAGCTTAGAAGGCGCTTTCATGATGATATCACCACAGTACAGTCTTCTGGTCTGGATATATCCGACAGTCCCGTTTTTTATTGCTTGCACGTCAAATATGTCTTATTTAACAGATTTAATAAGATTGAAATTTAGATATACCACTTTTGTAATGCGTGTAACAAACAATGAGGACATCTTTCTCGCTTTACTCCACATTTAATGTTGTACATTGCTATCAATTCAAAATGGAAACAACCCAAAATAAATATCAAAGAGATAAATAACCTTCCTTACCGATAAATGTCCTTCGTGATGCTCTGGAAAATACTTATAGAGGTACTCGGAGGCGATGAGTTGTAGAACCGTATCGCCCAAGAACTCTAGCCTCTGATTTGAACCCATAGCCAGGTTTGTATATCCCACGCTTCTGTCAGTAAATGCTCTCGCCAAAAGTCTAATGTGTTTAAATTCGACGTTTATGGACTGTTCGAATTTTACCAAGTTTTGTAACAACTCGAATTTTTCGATCCACTGGCGGTCACCTAACGGTTCTTGCTCTTGGAGCGGATGCCGAGGAAGATTCACCCATACCTCGTGCAACTCTGGATCTTCGGTGTTAAACAAAGTGGAAGAAAATACTTTGTCTGCGATCTACAATATTTTATGTATATAAGAAATGTCGTCAATCTGTATAAGTGTTTGCTAAGCAGTCTGAACAACTGAAGAAGATGCTTCGTCAAGTGATTTCAAGGAGAAATTCATATAAAGCGAGAATACTGTGGCGGTACCTTAGTATGCCCTCTAATGGATGTTAATGGAACCAGACATATTTTGGCCGACAAAGTCGACATATACAAAATGCCCTTCCCAAAAGCACTCTGACGGAGAAACCGCCAAGCTTAGATGAAGCGAGAAAGTGTGTGAGAATATGAAGTGATAAGGTATCGCCACAGTATGCTTCTCTAGTCCGGATACAACCGACATGCTCGTTTTTTCATGCCTGATGATATATAAATAAGATTGAGACTGGATATAAGAGTAAGCAAACTTGATCAAACTCACTTGGATTCCTCCATCTAAGAACAATGACCCCATCAGTGCCTCAAAGCAGTTTGCCATGGCATGCCTCAGCTCCAAATCGTGACATAAATCAGAACCATGAGCGTAAAGCATAAATTGGTCCAGTTTTAAAGTACGCGCTAATACCGCAAGGTGCTGATTTTGTACGATCGCCGCCCTGTAAGTAGCCAAACCGCCTTCTTCTAAATCGGGAAAGGAATAAAACAAATGTATGGACGAGAGAAATTCGACGACGGCATCCCCTAAGAACTCTAGACGTTCATTGTGCGTTATATTTGACTCGGTCTCTTGTTGCTTACCGAACCGAGACATGATATTTATCAGCGTGTTAATTCCTGTAATAAAAAGAAATCAAAAAGGGGGTTTAAAGTATAGAATGGAACTTTCTAACATTGCCAAGATTCAATATGTTCCAATCAACAGATAATTACGCGATTTTTCAAAAGTTGGACAATAAACACAATGCTCATATAAAAATCCCACAACATCACAAAGGCGCCTCACACCCGGGAGACAATACTACCACCCCAAACCCCTCTCTGGCCCCGGCAGAAATTACATCAAAAAAAACGTCATCAAAGTTGGCCGAGAAAAAAAGACGTATTTCTATTCTTGGTCGAATTTATAACCTTATTTACTTGTCAAGACTGTCACATCACATGACAGCCATTGTTTATTTTACAAATTGTGACAGTCACTTGTCAAAAGTTTGACATAACCGAAAAAATTAGACATGACCGCTATTTTCATCTCTCTCGTTCATAGCCACAGTTGGTGACGTTTTTTTTGGATGTCTCTATATTAATATATATGCCATAGTTAATAATGAAAAGTCTTCAAAAGGAAACAAACTAAAGTAACAAATACCTAACAAAAACTATAAAAAATGGTTCTAATGATGTTCAAGGTTAGCAATCACATGATGTCAGCTAGATATTCTTTAAACACATATCATTGCTTGCTTGCACATGGTGTAGGCAATAATATCATTCAAACTAGTAGAAATAGTTCATAGTTTTTGGCGAAACTAGTATCAAACTGTAGAGTATAGTGTGTACTACATGCAAATAAAAAAGAAAAGTGAGGACAGTATATATAGTGATAGTAAATTGTTAATAAACAGTTTAACAGAAGGTGTAAAACAAATAATAATATTTTTTATTCCGTTACTTTTTCTAATAAAAAAACCACATAAAAGGAGTAGCTGTGATAAGAAGAAAGTAAATAAACCAGGCTGGACTTAGATATTCTCTCATAAGGAATATCGATAAATGATACTTCAGTGATGGAATGCAACATATGTAAAGAGAAGAAGAAAAAAGACATCTTTAATTGTGATGAATGCAACAAATTCATCTGTAAGATTGTGGAGGACTAACCTCCTCTAAGTAAAATGCCATAGAATTAAAAGAAAGAAAGAGTGTAAACCATTGTCCGGACTGCATTAAAGGAAATACTTTTACATTATTACACACCATTATAGAAGATAAAAATGAACTTATAAATAGTAAAGAACAAACAATAAAAACTGTTAGAACAAAGAATTGAAGAACTGAGAGGAAAAGTATATACGATATATCAAAACAATCTGCTTCGTATAGTCAAGTAGTGAAGTCCAACCAGGAGAAAATTGTGGTGGTAAAACCTAAAAATATTTCACAGACAAGTATAAAAACGCGGGAAACCATACAAGAAAAAATAAACCCAGTATCTAGGAGCAATTACAAAGAGTGAAAATGGAAAGGAAAGGTGGAGTGGTCAATGCTGCAAAGATGAAAAGCTGTGGAAAATTTAAGCAGGGATGTAAAAAATAAATTAGGGGAAGAATATGACATTAAGAAAATTGAGAAGAGGAATCCTAAAATAAAAGTTATTGAAAGTTAATCCTAAAGATATTGAAGATAATGAAACTTTATTGAAAACTCGTATTTCAAAATACAATAACAACAGAAATAGAAAAAAAGAAAAAATTAATATACTATCTAAATATGAGCAAGAGATAAAAGAAACTAAATGTTATAATTGAAATGGATCCAGAAACTTATGGGCAACTGAATCCTGAAGGATTTTTACATATTGGTTGGAAAAAAATGGTTTAAAATTATATAAATATAATCCAGTGTTATAAATGTTGGAAGTTTGGACATATGGCAAATACATGTAAAAACCCCAAGGAGGTTTGTCCAAAATGCACAGGTGAACATAAATCAAAAGATCAGTGAAAGTGAGTACAAATGCACTAACGAACGAGAAGTCAAATACAAAGAATTACCAACCTATGAAAAAATTGTAATATATAAAAAGAATATATAATGAATTTATCGATAATTACCCGGATTTATACAATATCAATAATAGAGTAAAGTAGCAATTAAACAATAAGAATTTCTTAATATACAGAGTGTACTGAAACATAAAACAGAATTAACTGGCTTAACAAATGGAAGCCAGTTATAATATGCCTAACAGAAACTCAGACAGAAGACATACAAGTGCGGAAATAAAAATTGAAGGTTATAAAAATATGTTGCTATACAAGTGACAGGGGGAGACTAACAAGTCAAAGAAGAAATTAAATTTAAAAAATTAATGAATCAAAGACATGATGTGGTAACGGACCAGCATAACAATAACAAACAAATTTAACAATTTTTAACTGCACCACTCTCCAACAGTCACTTAGAATGTTTATCAAGGCAGAAGAAAGAGGAAGGAAAAATATAATAGTACATTAATTTTAATAGGAGATTTTAATATAAATATGGCCAAGGAAAGTTATTATGCAACTAAATTTAAAAGTATTATTCAATAAGGAAAAGCAACAATAATAAATTTACAAGGATTTCCAAAGACAGTAGTAGATAATTGATTTATTAATTACTGAATAAGAAAGAAAACTATGAGACATCCACACCACGCCACCAAACAGTGACTAATCGATAAATTTAAATTAAAACCATACAAAAAAAAAGTGAGAATATATAAGGATCTTAATGAAACAAATTTAGAAGAAGAGAAGCTGTACCCTATTGGATAACCAAAATATTGTTGACAAATGAACGGAAATTGTCATAAAATGTCTGGATAAAATGCCCTGAAAAGAACATTCAAGTAAATCCCGTGGGGAAGTAATAAATGGTGGAATGAAGACATAAAACAGCAATCGGAAAAGAGCGTATAAAAAAGCGGTCACAGGACAGATGAAGATTGGAACATTTAAAACATGCAGAAATGTAGTAACACAAATACGAAATCAAAAACAAATATTATCTCAAAAAAGAAAGTAAAGTAGACTCAAACGAAAGTGGAAAACATTAAAAACAACTAGGAATGGAACCAAGTAAACCGTAGGAAAATTGAAAAAAAGAGAAGAAATATCAGTTAATAATATTTTTTACAGAGAAAAAACTTTGGCATTAAATAAAAAAGAAAGAGAGTCATCCTTGACTGAAGGAAGCAGATTGAATTTCCTAAATATACACTAAAAGCAACAGTAAAAAGCAAAGAACAAGAAATGCTTATGGAAAATACAGAAATATTAAAAATGGCAGTGAGGCTATGGTGAAACGCCTAAAAGTAACAACAAGTCAGACGTGGATCGATGGAAAACACATAGTTGAAAAAAGGCCAAACACAATCTGGGAAGACATCGACCCTAATATGTTCCCAGTTATAGAATTAGGAAAAGTGGAGAAGTAAGTATAACAAACAACACAACAAACATAGGCAGGTTTTGTAAAAATAACTCAGCGAAAGTGCCTCAGACTGTATTATTCCATTGCACGAAGCTAAAATAAAAACAAAATTGGTGCAAATTTATAGACTTAAAGGATAGCAGAAGGGCTTGCGCTATTAAAAATGGAACATAGGGAAAAGGACAGTCTTCAAATGGTTCAAAAGTTACTTCAAAAGAAGTCAGGAGACGAAATACAAGAATGTTTTTCAAAACCTAGGATAACAACATATGGTTAAAGGGAGTGGGGCCTCGTTGTTTTATATATCAACGACATTGTACAGCATAAAGGAAAATGAGATCCAATTCAGACTTTAATCTATATTGTGAAATTAAACGAGTAAACATTTTAAATAATGAGATAAAAACAATTATTAAATGCAAGAAAAATTAAAAGTAATGTAAATAACAAGAATGAAATAAGAAAAAAATAATTTAATTGATGTACAAGGGTTAAAAGGAGAAAAGAGGGTAAAGAAAAAATACAGGAAAAAGGACATAAAAACAGAAATTACAAGTAAAATACAAAGAAAATTTTAGGTAGATAAGTAGTGACAAACACAATATACAAAAAATTAATTTATAAACAATAGTCTTTTGATTATTGTCTTCAAATTGACCTATTAAAACTTCAATTGAAATTTACAAAAGAAACAGAATCAAGAATGCGAATAATTAAAATGTAATAAATATACCAACAGAAAAATAGTGAAAATAGGGATTATGTGTGTAAAACAAACAAAGAAATACTATCTTCATATACAAAAATAAGGCCAAAAAGAGCATTTTACAATAGGCAAGACTAGAGCGAAAGTTTATGAACTAATATGGGCAAAAAGTGTTCACAAAGGTTTCAAAGAAACAACTACCAAATGAAATAAAAACAAGACCAGCAACGAGAGACTTGTAAGCAAAAAACTGTTTAAAAGAGATTAAAGCTGAAAAAATTATTATTATTATTATTATATAAATAAGACCCATATCGTTGATCAGACCATCACTTACCTCTCTTTCTAGTGTTCATGTAGTGAATTCTTCTATCCCCATATTCTGGCTGGCGAATTCCGCAGTTTGTTAGACTGTTCCGGGCATGATCCGGATTGGTCCCAAAGTTTTCGCGATAAGAGGGGTGAGTTAAGGCCAGCTGAAGTAGAGCGATTTCTGAATTTATAACCGATGGATTCCTCAAGTATATTCAGAGAGTGATGAAATGCAAATGACATACCAGAACTGGTATCAGCATTGCATGCTAGAAATTAAATAGATAATATAACGTGATAATAATAACCCATCCAAAAAAAAAAAACGTCCTCAAAGATGGCCGAGTAAAAAACGTAAAAACGTATTTCTATTCTTAGTCTTAAATTTATAACCTTTTATTTAATTGTCAAGGCTGTCACATTACGTGACAGCCATTATTTATTTTATAATTGTGACTTGTCAAAAGTTTGACAACAACAAAGTTTCACTTAAAGCTTCGACATAACCACAATTTCCATCTCTCTCGGATAAGTGCGATTTGAGGACTTTTTTTTCAATGGCTCCTTATTAATAACACAATAATATAATGTTGGCATATTTGTAAAGTATAAACATTAGATAAGCAATGCCTGCATATTTATAGACATCCAAAAAAAAGTCATCAAATCTGGCTATGAAACGAGAGATAGAAATAGTGGTCATGTCGAAGCTTTTCGGTTATGTCAAACTTTTGACAAGTGACTGTCACAATTGTAAAATAAATAATAAGGGCTGTCATATAATGTATCAATAGACAATTAAATAAGGTTATAAATTTAAGACAATAGAAATACATATTTTTTTACTCGGCCAATTTAAATTAAAGTTTCTGAAATGCAACCACCAACTCTCTGATCTTAAACATAAACTAAAAAAGTAAACCTCTTACACCATAAATCATTTCTCTCATTTACAAAATCAACAAAAGCACTTTTTCCTTGAAGCTAAGATATTTTTAAATTCAATAAAACAATGTACTTCTCACTTTGAAAATGATGTTTCATCATTATCTTGATGTAGATTGCGATTCAAATAGAAAAAAAAGGATCAAATACAGTTCATTCGTTTTAAGTCTGCACTTCCACAACGATGTCATCTGAGAATGAACTAATCTGTAAAATACGAGTCAAATTTAAGACTACGGCACAAAAGTGATTGTCACAATTGTGAAATAAATAATGACTGTCATATAATGTAGCAGCTTTGACAGTTAAATGAGGTTATAAATTTAAGATAGAACATAAATACGTTTTTTTTGCTCGGACGACTTTGATGACGTTTTTTTTGGATGACTCGTTATTACAAATCACTAAAAACGGAAGCATAATGCCTCGACGAACAAAAAACACGCCAAATCTTTATAAAAATATGACACTAGTCAAATTCGCCTACAAACAACTGTATGCAGTTATTAACGAAATACTCATACTATCTAACTGTTCTTGTAACTACTTCGCTTGATCTTGGCAGATTGTAAAAGAATGAGTACAAGCGAAAGTATATGTAAAAAAAGACGAAATATAATTACACTCAACATCCACATATCCTTTTCCCTTCCGCAAACTTCCACATTTCCGAACTCTCGTCACCTCGGGATAACCAAACTGCTGGCGCATGCGCAAAGGGTTTTTCTGGCTCATTCTAGTACCACAGAATAGGATATTCTGTGCTAGTATTTTCCTTTGTTTTTCGAGGTTTTTATACAAATGTAATAGTTACATACATGTGTACATGTTAATAAAAGAATGTTTTTTTAAACAAAAAAAAATGTCAGGTGCAAAGGAGAGAGTGATGCAGGTAATTATTTTGTAATTCAAAGTAAAGGTTTGTTTTATTGAACATTCTGTTGACGTAATCTATAATAATTCAAAACTGAAATGAAAAATGATGAGAAAATATGTATTTTTAAGAAAACCGTGATACAAAACAAACATTATTGTACTGTTTATTTGCAGAGAAAAGAGCCTGCTAAGAGGCTAACCTTGGAGCAAAAGCTGGATCTGATAAATCACGCAAAAAAATGGTGTTAAAAATGTTGATCTATGTAAGATGTACAATATTTGTAAATCGTCAGTGGCAGAAATTTTTGGGAAAAAAGAAATTTACCTGTCGGAAGTTGAAAAAAGACGAGAATTGAGTGGACGGATTGACACAAAAAAGTGCGCCGGTACTTATGATACGCCATTTGAAATAAGTGTTTTCCACTGGTTTGTACAAAGAAGAACTCTTGTAGAACCTGTCTCAGGTGTGCTGCTGAGGGAGAGACTTCCTCTTTGCTGAATTCTGTGACAATCGAAATGTTTGATAACAATCGCATTATTGTGTTTACATTTTTTTTCTCATTTCAAATTTCGCGGTTTTTTGTCGTCAACCAATCAGCGACAAGTTCGGTTGTGTGGAAGTACAAGTTCGGAAATATCGTGAGAAAAAAGTTCGGAAATATCGTGAGTTCGGATATGTGGATGTTGAGTGTATTTTCTTAGGCATACAATTAGCGCTAATTCTATTGGTTAGTGGCTTCTGTGACGTAATGGCGACACGTACATTTGGCCACGCCCACTCTAGAGAATTCCATTCCTCTGTTATTTTTTCTCTTTGAATAAAACTTTCGTATTACATCTATCCCATGACAATTGATCCGCACTGTTGAAAAATTTGTCAAGGCCAAGGGAAGCTATCGGGATAAGTACAACAAAAGGAAGGAATTTTACAATTGCGGTAAATTTAAATTGTAGAAAATTTTTCATTTTGGAAAATGAATGCTTGGAAAATTATTTAGCTCACAACTATATCTATGTATATGAGAAATTTTTTTTTACGTATGTTTTAAAAAATAAGTACCTATTTTCATTACCTGTATAATGTCGCACATTATTCCCGTTCTATAAAAAATCCTCCGAAGACACGGCTACCGTAACATCCCTCTTCATCTTGCCTTGAGTCCTCATCTCTTGCAATTTATTCTCTTTCGCCTCTAATTTTCTTTTATCCTCGAAGGTGGGCTTGGACATATTTGCCAAGAGATGCCTGAACTTAACGTAATCCCGCCACGCTTTTTGATAGCTAGAAATACAGGTGGTGAATGCTATGCAGTTATTGTTAAGATAGTTAACTACAGCGTGAGTCAGATTTAATGTCAGACTCGCCAAGATTTAGAACAGACTAGAGCGAATGCGCATATTGTCACATTGGCACACCCAATGTCAAGCGGCCATATTGGCGTAACCGTGAACGACGCAAAATATTTTTCAAGTCAATACCATTTGCGACAGAAAAATTTGACAGGGACATATTTTTGAAGTTCAAGACGTGCCCTTTCCGATGGTGTCCATGAAATTCCTCCAAAAAAATTATTAATTATGAAAAACACAGTTTTTTTTAAAAAAAAAAAAAACGTTTTTTCTGCACATTTTTTTTAAATCAAATTTTCAATACGTGGTTTAAAGATCGATTTTTTTCCCTTATACGTTCAAAATGGCGCCTGAACTGCAAAATTTTTGCATAAAAATTCAAAAATTTTGTATTGGAAAATGATGCACTTTTACAAAAAAATTGTCAAAAATGAAAAGTTTTTAAAAGCACTCAAAGAATGCACTAGAATTATACTAGAACGATTTTTTTTTGAACTTCTTATTCTTGACAATTTATAGTAAAAATGCATTGTTCTCGAGAAAAAATTTTCTAAAGATCGAATTAGTATCGAAATTTAGAATTTTTTTTCTCAACGAAAACAATGCATTTTTACAATAAATTGTCAAGAATAAAAAAGTTCTTAAAAGTACTCGAAGAATGCACTGCAAATTTTTGCAAAATTTGCAAAATTTGATATTTGCAAAATCCAAAAAGTTGCTCAAAAAATGTTGAAAATCCAATGCATTATTTGAATGATTTTAAGAACTTTTTATACTTGACAATTTTTTGTAAAAGTGCATAATTTTCCAATAAAAAATTCTTGAATTTTTACGCAAAAATTTTGCAGCTCAGGCGCCATTTTGAACGCATAAAGGGAAAAAATCGATCTTTAAACCACGTATACTTAAAGTTCAAATATTTATTCCACCGGTTAGTGAAGTTCCAGGTTCATTGCAGACCGAGAAGCCCTTGAAAATTTGATTTAAAAAAAAAATGTGCAAAAAAAATCGTGTTTTTTTTTTTTAAACTGCCTTTTTTCATAATCAATAATATATTGGAGGCATTTCATGGACACCATCGGAAAGGGCACGCCTTAAACTTCAAAAATATGTCCCTGTCAAATTTTTCTGTCGCAAATAGTATTAGTTATGAGGCGCTGAAGAGCCATGTACCGGGAGTGGCGTTTTCGGCCGAAACGGGTTAAGAAAAAAGTACACTCAACATCCACATATCCGAACTTTTTCGTTCCGCAAACTTCCACATTTCTGAACTCTCGTCACCTCGGGATAACCGAACAGCTGGCGCATGCGCAAAGGGTTTTTCTGGCTCATTCTAGTACTTTTCTTTGTTTTTCGAGGTTTTTATGCAAATGTAATACATACATACATGTGTACATGTTAATAAAAGAACGTTTTTTTAAAACAAAAAAAATGTCAGGTGCAAAGGAGAGAGTGATGCAGGTAATTATTTTGTAATTCAAAGTAAAGGTTTGTTTTATTGAACATTTTGTTGACGTAACCTATAATAATTTCAAACTGAAATGAAAAATTATGAGAAAATATGTATTTTTAAGAAAATCGTGATACAAAACAAACATTATTGTACTGTTTATTTGCAGAGAAAAGAGCCTGCTAAGAGGCTAACCTTGGAGCAATAGCTGGATCTGATAAATCACGCAAAAAAATGGTGTTAAAAATGTTGATCTATGTAAGATGTACAATATTTGTAAATCGTCAGTGGCATATATTCTTGGGAAAAAAGAACTTGTCGGAAGTTGAAAAAAAGACGAAAATTGAGTGGACGGACACAAAAAAAGTGCACCGGTACTTATGATACACCATTTGAAGTAAGTGTTTTCCACTGGTTTGTACAAAGAAGAACTCTTGTAGAACCTGGCTGAGGTGTGCTGCTGAGGGAGGGCGATTTCCTCTTTGCTGAATTCTGTGACAATCGAAATGTTTGATAACAATCGCATTATTGTGTACATTTTTTTTCTCATTTCAAATTTCGCGGTTTTTTGTCGTCAACCAATCAGCGACAAGTTCGGTTGTGTGGAAGTACAAGTTCGGAAATATCGTGAGAAAAAGTTCGGAAATATCGTGAGTTCGGAAATTTGGAGTTCGGATATGTGGATGTTGAGTGTATACAGAAACACATTACCTATTTTTTTATGTACTATCAAATACTCACGAGTCCGACGTTAAATCCGTCTCGCCCTGTATATTACTTACTCTGGATTACCCGCATAACTCAACTGAGGCGGGCGTATGCCAAAGTGGACAATCTCTGGAAATTTATAATCACCCTCCTTCTGTAAGTCTATGTTCCGATCTAACTGATCAACTCTGACCGAACAAGGCTTTTTTTCCCGGGTACGTCACAACCATTCCCTGAAAGCCGCCTAATAAGTTTAAAACATACATTTAAGGTAAAAAATCAGAAGCAGTGAACAACAAAAACACCTTAATTTCATCCGCATAACTTTGCCATTCGTACTGGGTCATCTTAACCATCTTTTCGAGCTCCGATCTTTCGATTAACGGCACAGACGAGTCGAGCAAGTACTGCAGCACCTCCTTCATGCACAATATTTCCTTGCCATTTTCCGGCAGTTCCCTAACAAACCGCGGCATGAAGTGGTATTGCGAACAGCCGTCTCTGTCGTTTGCCGCTTTGAAGTCCAAATCCACTAATTCTAGTATCTCTTTAAATAAATATTCAGCTAAAACAATTGAGGAATGTAATCTTATACATTCATTTATAATTTAGATAGAAACTAATGCACACTGGAACACTTTATCACTTAACATTTTTTTGTAGGCGCGTTTCGCCAACTGTGTGGGCACCATCAGGAGATGATTAAAAATAATGCTAATAAAAAAAGTGGTGAAATGGGTTCAAGTGTGAATTGAAAGACTACTTACTAAATAAATCCAGTTCGCAGATTGTGAAGTTTTCAGGGATTTTTTCCTCGATATACAGAATGGTATATTCGATGTTGAACCGTATTACTTTACAGGCGGGCAACTTCTCCAGAGGGAAATGCGAATACATTGAAAATCCTTCGAAAATGAATTCGTGTTCGTCGTGCTGGATGATCGTGGGAGTTTTGATGAGAAAATTGGTTGGCGGCGATATAGTGATACGATAATGGTAAAGTCTCTCGGCATTGTTACTGTATAAGTCACATGGTTCTAACGGTTTCTCGCCAGGATATATTCCGTGACGTATGCCTGATTTTCTCGATTTTACCGAACATCTACATAGGGGGCCATCATTCATTTCACCTGGTTCATTGAACCTTCAAAGCAGAAAAAAATATAGTTATTGTAATGATGTTGCAGTTCCTAATTACTACATATTTATAATTGATTAAATTCATTTAAGCAAACCATTCAGTTCACAATAAGATTAATGACGAAAAACAATGTACGGCAGGATAATATTGTATAGGCGTCAGAAATTAAGAGGCCAGCACCACTACAGAAATTTTTGGAAATAATTACTGTGCCATTACTTCTCTATTGTTATGTCATGTTTAATGTGCTTATGTTCAATTTGTTGCTTTATTTTATGATTTTTGTGTAGCATATTATTATTTTTTACCATAAACATAATTTTGTAATAATATATCTACATACAGTAAGCTGCACCCTAACGCGTACATGGATGGATATTAAATACATATTAAATGATACATTTTTATGTCATAGGCGAAATTCCTTGGGCCGGGGGAGGCTTGGTTGTATAAGAGGGGTGTTAGCGGAAATCTAAAGAGCAACGTTGCCAGAACTAACTGTAACTCTTAACTCTGCATAATAAGTCTTTATAAAAACCCTATATTTACAAAATGCATTGATGTACGATCAATTGCGTATCGTATAATAAAGTTTACTGTTATCTTTATTCAACCCAACTACCGTGACATAATTTTAAACAGTTAATATTACTTTAAACAGCTGTGAAACAATTTTAAAATATCTAATAGGAATATCATGTTGATATGACAACAGCGAACGCACGCAGCGAAAGAAGGCAGAACGAACGGGTCCAATGGTTCACTTTAAGCTCCACCCACTAATGCACTCTTCTTGCCCTGTCACGGATCTCCACGGTTGTCGGCGGCCGCGCTCATACCGTCTGTCATTTAATTATTTGAACTTTTTTGTCAATGTGATAAATATCCATTTTTATTTTTATGAATAATAATACTCACCCTATAATTACTCCGAAGAGTAACCCCAAATGTCCTCTCAGGGATCTGTGCGGGGAAGGGGTGGCTATTATTATTATTTGCCATGGCGCACTGGGAGCGACTTAAGATTATTTCGGTAACGCATTTGCTTTACAGTTCTGAGGAAACCCAGAAAACTCAGAACATTACCAAATCTAGGGCATGTGCGGTTGGATTGGCATCTATGCATCCACACCTATACACTAGTGTATTAGTGGTTGCATATCAAACCCTGACGGAGAAAGCGAGACAATTAAAAATCGCCACCCCAGCCAGGATTCGAACAACGCGCACAGAGGTATCGCGACTGGAAAGACGGCGCTTTAACCCACTCGGCTACCCGTGCCCCCTATGTATGTAGTGCTTCTACAATACGCTCGTAATAACGCACTTTTCTAATCAGGCACTAGACCAGTATAAAATATAAAATGGTATTTCAAATTTTAACTCAATCAGCCCTACCAACAAACCGGATGCGTTCCATACGCCTGCGCTAGCGATTGGATCGCGATTGGTTCTCACCTCATGTTTACTCTACTTACAAAGAAGTTAAACTATCAATTGCCTTTCATTCGGCTATGTACGCATTAGGCTGCCGCTTACTGTATATTAAGGTTTATCATAAGTTGTTGGCACAATTTTATTAAGTCTTCTTGATTTTTATTTTTTATAGAAATAAAATACTAATAAGGTACGTTTTTAGGTTAGATAAATTTATTTTGAAAAAGTAAAACCATTTCCCATCAAATACATCTGTTTTTTTTTTACCAAATTGTTTAATATATTAATTTAATTTTAAGTAGAATGTCAGCCATCAAACTGAGTATTTTCTCTTTCATTGCGAATTTTTTCTTCATTCCAAGAGTTATGGATGATAATTTCCTCCATCATGTTCTTTTGCAAAAGTAATTTCTTTGAAGGTACTACATTTTTTTTATATCTTCCGCTTTTTTTAATTCTTGGATGAAACAGACAAAAATTATATCTTTATTGACCTTAAAATATATTTACTAACTAGCTTCCCTATGTTAAGTTTTAATTTTTAATATCCAAGTCTTGCACCTGTTTACGCTTTCCTTTTCACCATACATATTTATGCATCACTACAACTTGATGTTTTCCTTTTTCAGGAAATATATGAAATGTTAAATGAGGGTCCCTTTTAATCCAGGACAAACAGTGAGGTACACCAACGTTTTAATAAACAATGGCACTGTTCGGTTTGTTTCCCTGTTGTTTATTTCTTTCTAACTAAATTAAACCTACTCTTAGTAGACGACGCGCTATTGTACTTTTAAATCAAATATTCGCGCTTAAAATTGACATACGGAAATAAAGGGCCCACCATTCCCCCTTCCTTCCGACCCAATATCCTTTCCTTTTGTTTCCGTTTGTAGCGAACAGTTACAAAGTCGCATCACTCGGCACAGCATATTCGAGTAATATTTCGCGTCGTCCTAGTAAAACCTTTCTCCCGGTGCCCCCTGAGCACACATTAATGAGAAAGCGTTTCATGGACACCGGACAGAACAGGGAGACACAACAAAGTCCGTAGTTTGCCAACAAACTCTTTTTCTCTCGGTAAAACCAATTTCGCCCGACCGTATTTTTTAATAACGTACGTTCGTTATTGTTCCCGCTAATTTTTTTCGGCGTCTTTTCTACCGGCGCCGATTTAAGTTAAAACACATTTTTTCTGCCATTTTTTCGGATTTAGGAGAAAACATGGCTCAAAAAAACATTTCGGGAAACGCCGTGTTTTTACGATTAGAAGAAAGCTACCGCTTCCTTTCAAGAACCCGAAAATCACCGTCGTGGTAAGAAGCA
Source organism: Aromia moschata (assembly GCA_029963805.1). Classification (NCBI taxonomy): domain Eukaryota; kingdom Metazoa; phylum Arthropoda; class Insecta; order Coleoptera; family Cerambycidae; genus Aromia; species Aromia moschata. Next base: position 81,119 of record JAPWTK010000527.1, on the reverse strand, counting down.
GTCTGTAAAAAACATTTATGATAATTTTAAAAATTCACGGGGACGTCATGAAGTTCGTTTACCGTCTGAGGAACATCTTTTTGAAAAGATAGACGATTATTTTACTATTCAATCATGCGCTGCCGGTCGGGTTGGCAGTCGCCTCCAAAAATCCACGTCGAAAACGCTTTGCCAAAATGAACTTACAAATTGGGAATTAGAAAATTGGAGCGCATTATTCAAGTCTTAGAGTTAGATACAAAGTAGAGTCGAAAGGTTAGTTTTGGTTTGGGGGGGTGAGCCTCTCAACCTAATTAAACTAGGCATAATTACCCCATGCAACAAAAGAAGAAGACAATAAAAGAGAGTAGAACTCATTTTGGTTAAAAAAAAACCCTATTACGAATTATTTAAATTTTATGAAAACTTATAGCTTTTGGGCATAAAGATTATAGAGTTTATTTCTTAACATTCTTTTAGAAAAACTTGATTACCGAATTTGAGAAATTAGGAATTTGAAAGGTAAAACCTGATTTAATTCCTTTAGGGCGACAGCATTCGCCTCCCTAAGCACTTAAATTTAGCCAATGGCTGATCTTGAACAAGGGAAACCGGGCCCGGGAAAGCCAAGTCTCCCGCAGATGCTTAAGGTGTAGAAAGAGGCTTGAATGAGGCCGCACCAAGTCAAGAATCTCTTCTACATCCACTGACTGTCATAGATATCATACTTGCTACACTTCGTGGTCGTAGGGTATAAATGAACAGGGTGGGCCAGGCATGTAGGGTCCTTGGCAGCCCTGTTACAACTCGCAAGGACACCCGCAACTTACGGTTTTGAATGTGTGAGGTAGTATTACAGTAGTTTATTGAAGACAGATGACAAATTCAAACAAGGGGATGGCCACAAGTCCTCAGGAGTCACCCGCATAGACTACATCATCCTCCTGGTTCTCAATTTTTTTGGGATATAAGAATAGCGTCCATTTCACATCGCTTTTTGTGTGCTCATGCCCGGGCCTGTCTTGCCCCTATCCTCCCCTTTACCATCGGGGATCAACTGAACAAACTAAGAACGCTCATCAATTCCTTACAAAATAGGGAGAGAAACCTTGAGTCAATGAGAAATTTTGCGTTGAAGGGTATGTCCTGCCCAGACGTGAGAAATTGTACCTGAAGGGTATAGCAAACTCCCACTGTGTTCGTTTCCCTTGCCTTTTGAGATTCTAAACCTGTTTTTCCTGATAAAGTGATCGACTTTTTTCGTTTGAGCATGTTTGAAAAAGGATCCTGTTCTTAAACAAATTGTTTGAAAGATTAGGCCCCCCGATGACTCGTTCTTCTCCTCATATCCGGTGGTTCCAAAGGGGGCTTGACGGCCAGCCACTTGGCTTACGGGTAGCACTCGGTGTTTCGACACCGGCAGTGCCCGGGTGGCGTCAACAGACTCTGACGATGTTAACTGTTTCGCCTTTGCTGAGAGGCTGACTACCCGCCTACGCAACGTGGGACAAACGTACGCGAAGTATGGTTTTGGGGGGGTTCCTTGAGGCGGTAACCATAGAGAAACACTTCCGGCCGAGAGCCCCATTTTTGCGACCCAACTCACTTTAATTGGCCTCAGGGCAGACAGAACGTTAGTTTAGACTATTTGACCGTCCATGTACAAAACCGGATTCTGCAGAATTAGCACGACCATTGGGTACTCGTACCTTTACAATCCCAGCCGTGTGGATCTGCCTTCGCTTAGTACAATCAGAATTTTTTTCTCAGAATGTGGGGTTTGCGAGTCCAGCACATGTTGCATGGAGCACTTTTTGGTGATTACAACCCTAATATTCCATCAGGACCTACAGATTACGGGGCTTGTATACCAGGTGCAAACCGTTTTTGTCGCCTGACCGGTGGCCTCTCTCCTCAGCATTCGAACGGTTATACACGCCTTTGCAAGAGACATCAGCATTAAGGGATCCTTCTCAACTCGGCTTTGAAGGGTACCACGAGCCTCATGTTGCCCTCCAGCGGTCACTTGCGGAAAAGTGCAGCCAGATCGTTTTTCCGCCTCCACAGCAAAACCCCTTGAATAAGTGGACCCATAACGTGCAGCACTTGTGTCTAAGGTAAGCAAGTTCACAAGTAAAAACCAAACAAGGCCTTGAGCTGATAGGGCTCCTCCGAGGTGCTCGCATCCGATTGACATCCGCGACACACGTTGCCACCTAGGTGTGCAGGATTCATGAGCAAAACCCTTATTATTTAATACTGCAGATTTTTGTTCCCTAGTTAAGAAAAGTTATCCAGTGATTTTCGAGCTAAACCTCCTTCAGCCACCAATGGGATACCCCCAAGAAAGGCTTTCAAGGCCCTTTCACTAACTGGAGGCAAAACTCTAGATGCCCCGGGTCTCCCATGACATTAGCGCGCTTGAGGTGCACTATGAGGCCTTGAAATTGAACTTGTCAGCGCCTTGAAATTTATCCTCCGCCGCTATTTTGAGGGGGGGGGTGTGCCCATGCGGTTTTTGAGGTTGAAGATTGTGGTGCCCAGGACTTTTCGCTTTGCTTACTCCACTTTCGCTGATTTAATCATTCCGCGACCAACATTTCGGGGTGCGTTAGACGCCCTTCGACTCTCTATCCTTGCCTGTCCTCGCTACCCGGCAGTTTGAAAACCGTAGGAACTTTGGACCCGTTAAACAGCCTCTCCCTTTTAACTTAACTTCGTTTTGGCGGGGGTACCTTTTTCCTCTCCTTTTTAAATAGGCTAGGATGGGCCACATCCCCTCCTTCGCCCATCTTTGTGCGCGTTCAAGCGATCTCGGCAAACATGTTTTGGTCGCTAAAACCTTCACCACGTGCCCCTCCTGGAGAAATTTCGCGCGACCGACTTAATTTCGAGAATCAACAAGCGGTGTTTCCAACTCTGAAGACACCTAGAGACAGAAAACGGCACCCAGGGTATCCAGGACAGCAAAAGTCTTTTAATTCGCCAACAACAGGCACAGTAATTAGTTTGTTGAGCGACCACTAGGTGGCGTAACGCTTATATCGAATTCTCTATTGTCATATACAGTAGACCTCACAGTACTACTTACAAAGGTAGACATTAAATGCTGCATTTTTATGTCTATTTTTATGTGCTATTTTAAGTTAGGTGAATTTACTTATATAACAGCCCCACTCTTAGCGGAAGTCTACTGAGCAATGTTGCCAGATCTAATTGTAACTCTGCATAATATGTTTTTATTGTGATCTGAAGTGTGAGCGGTACTTTTGACATTACGTCACAATATGGTGCAGAATATCTTCCGTTTATAGGCCGAGAAAAAGATAATTTTAAACCTTAAAATATGAAAGCATTTGTGATTGGGCAGGAGCAAATCTCGTTCAACGAAAATATAACAAAGGGCTATCGAGGGCAACACACTTTAATTTTTGAGGTAACTTATTTAACTATTAAAGAGATTTTTCCATGCTTTAAATTGATCAATTGACTTTGGGAATCGATGGAAGTACCCATTTGAATTATTTCTTGCCGCACTGCCACAATTTATTATATAACGATCTTTGTATGAACTTTAAAAGTCAAAGAAATATTTCCACATCTACAGCCTATCTTTTATGTTATAGAAAGGGGATCTGATGCAGATGTCAAAGCAAAGCAATCTGCAGGTGACAAGAGTATTTTAATGCTTACTACTTTGACCACGAGATGTCGTACCAGGCAATGTCAGAACCAAGGGGAGAGGGAACTCCGATGAAAAATGCGGGACGGTATACGGATCCACGAGATGGCGATGCTGTCGACCGCGGGTCTTTTATCGCGTCTATTTTCGATACCTTTTGAGAGAAATGCAAGATATTCCGTGGCAGCGAGCCAAACCGGAAAACCCGTCCCGTTTTTCGGAAGGCGACGATTAGCGGCCGCGGTCTCTCTATCGATCCGGTTTTTTTCGACGGCGTCGATATTACGGTATTTTTTGGAATGTTTCGAGGGGTCGCTCCCAGTTCTACTTGCCGTATTAAAAATATGGTTTTCCGCCACGCGAGACGAAATTCCGGGTTGGGACGCCCGGTTTCGCTAATGTCATCGCCGAAATTCGCTGTCACCGCGACGACTGTCAAACCGCCCGGCGAACGTCCGATTTTGCCACTTTTCCAACGTTCGCCCCGCGCTTAATGGGGCGCGTGGACGACCGAACTAGGTGTCAAAAGAATGGGCGGAACTTCTATTTTACGCGGATGGCGACTGTCGAGGGCAGCCGACGTTTTTCGCTCGGATATTTGCTAGAGAAAGAGGTCGTGTTTCGGGATTTTCGTCTTTTCGCCCCAACTTCCAACGTTCATGTAGAAGCAGATTAGAGTATACGGCGACGAAAATCGATGCGATCGGTTAGTTTGAACCTTTTAGAAGACTTTTTTGTAGCGCGCCGCCCCCGGGGCCCCCCCGATTTGTAGGAGCGGCGAAGCACCGTCTGTCTGCAGACGAGTCTGAAACAGAAGGAATATGATACACAAGCAACTAGATGCGCAGAAGCACGTTTTGCTCTTCTGCGCATACCCTTGCTCGTATGCAGTGCCAACTACCGGATCCGTATACACCCTCGCGGCTCTGCATTGCGAAGCATTACGACTCCCCTATCCTGGTCTCTAGACTTCCTGGTCAGAACCCAACACTGATCTGTTAGTATATAGATCAGTGGATCCCAATAAAAACACCATATTCACAAAAACACGTTGATGTATGATCATTTAATTTAGTCTAATTTCATTTTCAGACTTTGTTGCGTATAGTAGTCTTTTTTAACTTCAAAATAGTTAACAGGAATATTATGTTAATGTAGCCCGGGGGCTAGACGCTTGTCATTAGTTTACTAGTTTATGAAAAAGCGGATTAGTGTTTGAGGAGGATATACTGGCGTATGTGTTCTAAGAAAATTAATGTATACAGGAAAACCAGGTTTTCAAAAAACACGTTTCCCGTTTTTATAACTTACCACATTTCTGGATGCAATCTGTCAGGATGTTGCTGCTTTCTCTGTAATTCTTCCATAGTACAATCTTCCTCATCCGTCAGTTCTTCTTCCGAACTATCTGAACTGCTAGAGACCTCAGCTGAAACCAAATAATTTTAGAACGGAGTAATTTAATATTATAATACCGGTTACTTTTGTGTTTACACAATCTGGCTCTATTTTTTTCTCGGCGGAGGTTCATATTTTGGTTTTAACGCATTAATCCTGCTTGCTCTTACAACCAACGTCTCTTTAAACCTCTCTACCAGTTGCACAAGTTTAGGAGTGGCTTTGATTACTTTTACATTGGTCTCGTCTCTAGTATAGAATAATTCGCAGGGTGTCGATCTAATCCATATGTTCTTTTCTTTTTCTATTACCTCGTCCGCGTTGGCAGTGGCCAACTCCTCCAATTTGTCCGTTATTTGTTTCTCTGTCGAACAATAATTTTTTCTCCATTTCGACAGTATGCGATCTCGCTCCGATATTGCCTTCTTTTCTTTATCTGTTTTTGCGCTGGTCGATGCACTCCACCTATCAAGTTTCGATGAACGATACGATCCAGTGCTTATTCTAATTTGGGACCTGTCTCTGTTTCTATCTCTCTTCCGATCTGAAAGATACGAGTATACAAGTTCAATTTGATCATCTTCTTGACAAAGTTAAACTCTTACAAACAAATCACAAATTGTATAGTAAACAAAAACCACATGCCTTTGACTGCCACAATTTCTTGAATTGTGTCCTGATTGCCTGACCAGACACATCATTTCCAATGTATTTTGACCCACTGATCATCATGGTGTTGTCTGAATGTATCTTGCACGCGCCAAATTATAATAGTCCTAATTTTATCGTTGAATCATCTCACAAATCCTCAATCTACAGTTTTCCAATATTTTATTCAAACATTATTTCCGACGTATTTGATCGCATCGAATCAGAAAGTCTTATACAATCTTCGCCTCAATCCTTGAATTTTTGGATACTATACAAATTTTTGAGTCAGAACTAAAACTCTGAATAATACACAAACTTTGAAAGTCAGAACTAAAAATAGTTTTTCCTAATGCGATAAATTGAGTCCATTTTGGGGTAATTTCCCTTCAAAATTGGCGTTTAAGAGCACTTGGCCCAAATTGTGACACCATAATGTTCAGCGGGTCAAAATACCTCTGAAATAATACAGCTTGTCAAAAAAATGCGGCACATAACTTGAGATTTTTAAAAACACTGAAAAAATGGTCATTTTCTTATAAGTAGCTCTAGTGTGTGTTAGGTATAAATTAAAACCCAATAAACCCCGGGATCATGTTCGGCATCCCCAAAAATATAGGAAAATACATGTTGTTTACGTTATGAGGCATTAGCAGAGCATTTATTTAAAGGACAAAGATTTAAGATTTTTCGGCAGTTTGGGCCAAGTCGAAAAAGTGTTTTCAGCAGTCAAAAGGTTAACTACAAGTCACAAAAAAATATATGTATGTATGTATATTTTTTTAACTCTATGGCACCTTAAAATATGCATTCCACAAACCTCTGTCTGGTGATCGTTCCCTACTCCTATCTCTAGTTCTTCTGTCATAGTGGCCTCGGTATTTGTCATATTTAAGACTTTTGGAGCTCCTATCTCTACTGGTAGATCTTCTAGAATGTGTTGTATTTTTGGGTGATTGAGAACGTAACCTTCTAAAAGAATATTTGTTAGTTTACGACAACATAAGAATAGTAGCATCAACATAAAGAAAACAGAAAAACAATAATAGATAGATAGATAATTCTTTATTACTTCTCTATATACAAATACATTTTGCCTAAATAGGCGTAGAACTTGTCAATAAAAATAAAACTTACTTAATAAAAAATACAAAAACATTGGAAACTGTATAAAAAAAAAAACTATTAAAAAACAAACAACAGACTTAAAATATTACTAATACAAAAAACATGTTACAATTAATATTAAAATCCAACATTAGTTAAAACCTATAGTGAAAAATGGTGAAAAAAAAAACTGTGTTTTTACGAAATCTGTAGTAAGAATAGTAGTGTTATTATGTATCATAACTGGCCGTTTCGCCACCGTCTGGCGGTCTCTAGCGTTATTATAGTGTGTATGAGGTGTTTATGTCGTCGGCGTCAGTATTACCTTAATAATAAAATGTCACATGTGCAAGTTCTGGTACAGATATGTTCCAGAAATGCCATTACAAGGTCTCACAACATTATGTAACTATCTACCAACTGTATGCAGTGACTTACTAAAGTGGATTGAAAGTACATAAAAAATAACTGTGGTTATGTTTTGACATTTCCAGTAAATAAAAGCTGTTATTTCACAATGAAATCCTGCTGAAGCTGCAGCTATTAAGAAGAGCCAGACTAAATTTCGAGATGTAACAGTTGAAACAGCTTAAAAAACTATTCAAAAGTGTATTAAAGAAAGACACGGATTTTACTAAATTAAGACAAATTTGTGATGGTGCATCAGATAGTGATGCAGAGCCGTTAAGTGAGTGCAAAGAGTATTTTAATTATGCCTATATTACATCAGTAGATGTCAAACGGTCATTCTCAAAATATAAGCATATATTTTCACCACAGCAAACAAGACTCTTGGAAAAAATTAGAGAAACTTATCTGATGCTACAAAGTTTTTATGAATATTCTCCGGTTCGTAGTAGTACTGTTAACCAAGCTACGTCAAGCTAATTAAGAAGGTAAGTTTTACATACATATATATTTATACCTAGTGTGAATTTATTGGTTTTGTTACTACATTTAATATTAGTTACTTTATTACATGTATTACATTATGATGCGTACGCCTATGTCCCGCGGCACATTTCGGCCAACTATTAATGACCCTAGCATTTTTTTTAAATGGAAATATTGAAATAGTATTTTTTTAGTACACCAAATTGATCGTAACATCAAAAAAAAATTGCGTTTTTATAACGTAAGTTTAACAAAATACCTCTATTAAAAAAACTGTAAGTTTATATAAATGCGACGTGTGGCTATTAAATAACCGAACTGATGCTGCTACTAGCGCGCTGCGAGCATGTCGCGACAAGTTTGAACAGATGACGCCAGTGACACATTGAAAAAATGTTAAGTGCTCAGATGGAGCAAGGGTTCGAAAAAGATCTCTCCCCTTTTTTTGTTGAAATTTTTTTTTTTTCCTTTTTTTTTGCCTCGGGGCTTGGGGGGGTTTTTTTTTTTTTATGGTGGGGGGGGGGGGGGGGTTGGGGGGGGGGGGGGGGAAAAAAAAAAGGGGGGGGGGTTTTTTTGGTTCCCCCCCCCGGGGGGGGGGGTCCCCGGCGGGGGGGGAAAAAAAAAAAAAGGAAATCGCGGGGGGGGAAAAAAAAACCCGGGGGGGGAGGGAGAAAAGGGGAAAAAAAAAAAAAGGGGGGGGGCCCGGTGGGAAAACACGGGGGCCCCGTTTTTCAAAAGAAAATTTGGGGGGCGTAAATATTGGGGGAAAAAAAATTTGGGGGGGGGGAAAAAGCAATCTCAAGTTTCTTGTTAAACTGGGGAAAACTTTTACAGAAGCTTATGCAATGTTAAAAGAAGTGTATGAGAATAAATGTTTATCCCGCACACAAGTTTTTGAATGGTTTAAAGAGGGACGTGAAACGACCGAAGACGATCCGCGCCCCGGACGGCCCTCAACGTCAAAAACGGACGAAAACATTGAAAAAAACTGGTAAATCAATCCGTGAAGATTGTTGTCTAAGCATCCGAAAGCTTGCTGAAATAAGAGCAATCGATAAAGAATGTGTTCGCCAGATTTTGCATGAATCGTTCAAAATGGGCAATTTGCGCAAAAATGGTGCCAAAACTTCTCACTCCCGAGCAAAAGGATTAAAAGAATGAACATTTGCGGTGACATTCTAAACAACATCGACACCGATCCAGCCATGTTAGACACGGCGATTACTTGTGATGAGTGTGATGACAAGATTCGAAAGTGTGGAAGCGGTTAAAGCGGTTCCAGCACTGCTTTCAATAACGGAAAAGTCGTATGGAGCGGTGTAGAGATGTAGACTAGAGATCGCCAAGGGGAGTACATTGAAGGCGAAAAAGTTACTACTGTAATTGGTAACGAATAAAAAGTGTTATGACAGCAGTTCCATTATTTAATAGCCACACCTCGTACAACTATGGTTCTGCTACAATAACAGAGATTAAGCTTTCAACGTTATATTTTTGAAACTAATGTATTTCGGTTATTAAATTGAGTTAAAAGTTGACGGTGTCTGTATATTATCAAAAAAAATCTGCAAATGTCTAATGAATGCAAGTATCTAATGAATGTTGCCATTTTAAAGAGATTGCCGAGATAGCTTCTCATTAAATGGGAAGGAAAATTCAAAATTGCTGTATTTTCTTACCAAAGTCCCATTTACTCGCTTTTTCGAAGGACCGTCACCACGTTTTCTAACAGGTGCACGCACCACCAAATTTTGCGACTGTTTTCACACTTTCGCTTCCGAAATACGGAGTCTCCAAAATTCTTTTACCTCCACAATTTGGCGAAAAATCCCTCCGCAATTCGGCGTTTTTCTATCCTCACTATTACCACGAGCTCTGCTCCTGTTCGGCGCGCTATCTGAAATCCTTGCAACATTAGTTTATTGAATAGGAAGCAGAACTATATTTAAAAACGCGATATTCCTTTATATTATGGGATCATTTATGTGTATTTATAGAACCCTTACAATTTTTGGCTCCATTACTAAAAATTTACTAAAAATTTGGTCCGCGCACTCCTACGTACATTTTTCACGCCGGCAAAACAACAAATAAGTACAGCCTCACTTGACAGTAAGCACCAATGCCGTGACTTTTCAGTGGCTGTGGTGGGGTACCCCTCTTGAAGCCAAATTCTGGAGACATTCTGTTCCCGAGCTACGCCGAATTTTGGAGACTCCAGTGTACATACCAATTGTCTTGGGTTTTGTTTCGCGCACGCGTTTCGCGGGATTCCCGGATACCGGATGTGCCCTTTTGTGTCACGGACGATTTGAAAAACCGCGCGAAGTCCAAACTATGGCCTTTTTCTAGGTACTTTATCTATGTAAAACCATTTTTCGAAATTTTAATCATTTCTACTTGGTATTGTAAATAAAATAACTTGGTAATAAAAGAAAAAGCTAATTTCATTTGTACCATATATTCTAGCTAAAATTATGAAGAACTCCAAGTACAGCTTTATCATAAAACATACACAAAAATGAACAATATCTAACCTAAAACAACATCCATACATAAAATACCAGATATGTGAATACTATTAAACTATAGCCTTAAAAATACAGGTATTATGTTTATAAAACGAAACAAAAGAGACTTTTGATGCTATATAAATATGCAAAATGAGATATAAGTTATAAAAATAAATATTTATAACACAGTTATAGTTTCAGTGCACTATTTAATAATCTTGGAATAAATACATTAAGTACTATTTTAACATTTAAATAATTTCTCCCAATTAATCTCATTATTGAAAACTTCGTCCTCCAACCATAAGTGATAGTGCTTTTGGAAGCTGTTTGAAAGGTCGAACTCGTGACCAAGCACGCTATTCAAATTGTTATCTACGGGCTCAAACTCGTTCTCGAAAGCGTTACTGTATCTCCGATTATTGAACTTATCGACGGCATTACGCAGAGTAATTTCCTCGGACTGAAAATCCCACGGCTTGGCATCCAAGTAGTTGCCGTACGCCCAGTCGTCGTTCAGGTGATGCCGCACCTTTTGGTAGATGAGACTGACAGTCTTTAAATTGGACTTCCTCCAGTTCCTACCCAGATATTTCGCCTGCATTTTGATTAATTTCAAAATGTACAGCTGCGCCCATCGCCTGCCTTATTTTCAAAGTGCGTTTCAATATAGGGACCGACTTGAATATTACCAGCATCATAATCCGGGAGTTTTTCCATTTGCACAACTTGTTCAAAACGCGTAATAGATTTATGCTAGAGAACACGTTCCTCCAGCAGTGGTTCGTTTCACTTCCGATCTCGATGGTTCCGTTTAGATCCGGTTGGACATCTCCGAGAACGCACGAGGGAAAGTCCAATACTGGTATGCTGTTCCCTGCCTTTACGTAGTTAAGAATTTCCTGATTGAAGAACTTCAAGATAAGCGGAATGCAATTGGCGAATACTAATTGTTGGGATATAAATTCGAATTGGTACACGTGGTTCAACTTAAAGTGCTTCAGCAGGAGTAATAAGATGGCTGAAACCGCTTTTACTATTATTTCTTTATGGCGATTTACGTCTATCCCCAATTTCATCGACTGGAATACTGTCATCGGCATTTCCTTTGGCAAAACGTCCCCCAAGATGTTTATGGAGTCAGTGTTGGACTTGGCTCTAGAAGTGGTCGCCAGCAGAATCTTCAGTAAACATATCATATATTGTGGTAAGTTCGGAAACATGGCTTGATACAACAGTTCAGAAGGAGTGATTTCAATTTCGTCCTGGTGCGTTAGTGGATTTCGGTTGATTTCCTCCTCGTTTTGTATTTGAAGTTCCGTTAACGAGACATATATGTGATCTTTTAAGGTTTGGACACTATCGTGAATAGGCTTCGGTAAACCGAATAAAGTGGTATAGTCCCCTTCCAAACTGTAACCTATGAACTTCTCACGAGCCCCGTTAAGAAATGCGTCTATTAACCTCCTATGAGCTTTAGGTTTCCAAGGCAATTTTAGAGCTTTCTGTTTCTCGATACACTCGTTGGCGTCTTGCCACTTGTTAAATGGCATGTTGCTATCCTTATTCCTCATAGTGCTCTCCTCATTTTCAAATATCTCCATATCAATGGCTTCGTTATCCTCCAAGCTTGACTGTTTTGCCAATCTTCTTTTACGCTTCTCATTCTGATCTTCTAGTAGATAAGCTGCGAATACGGGAGGCGACGACGGTCTCATCGTTCTTGCAATATCTACAGTGTCCTCTTCTTGCGGGGTAAGTTAGCTATTTTTTCGTTTTTCTGCCTTCAGTTTTTTTAACTCATCAGTCCCGCCTAGTGATATTAACATTAATTTCCACAATAACAACAGAATCTTCTTCACGGGAAAATGAGGAGCAGCTCCGCTGCAAAATTTCGTTAGCATATTAAACAGCTTTATTAAGATTAAATCGTCTCCGACCGAGTTCATTAACTCGTTACAAAATGACTTGTAAATTGTGGGTTCGGATTCTTTTTCATTCCGAATGACCTCAGTTATGGTATATAACACAGACAAAATTACTCTTAAATCCTCGGAATCTGATAAAGAAATCGACGACTTCTTTGATGCACCTGCGTTTTCAATTTCTAAATTAAGGAGATCTATGAAAGCGGTAAAGGTTCCTAATTTATACAGTAAAAGACAACTCTCTTTCGCACTGTCCATTTGCTCTTTATCACTTTGTACCCCTAACCAACCGCCTTGGGCTATATATAAAATACATCTCGCACTTTTCATTCTGGTCTCCTTGTCACTAAACTCGAGCTGATCGAGGATTTTCATGATAACGGAGGATTTCTCGTCTATAGAGAAATTTCGCCATGTGAGGTACGATATTTTATATTTATTCATGTGCTCTTCAAACGCTGATAAGTTGTGATGTAAATCAGAGTACTCGGTATATGAATACAATTCGGCTATTTCATTAGCATGGGCATCACAGTCTTCATAAACAAAATCCAAGTCTTGAGGGTTCTCCTGAACTTCTTGTTTTCTCGGCAACATAATGGCATCCCGATGAGATCCACTAGCTCCGTTACCGTTGGGATCCATATCGTACAACTTTTTTCGGTCCCACCAAATGACCAAAAACACTTATAAGCACACTTATAAGAATACTTTCAGGAGTTCGGTATTTGTTTCCCGGATATTTAACGGTATACCAATTACGATACTATCTTAAATTGAAAATCTTGAAGGAACTTAAGAAAACACACACACTTTAGAGCAATTTTCACAGCAACACCTAAAAAAGAAAGCAAGTGACATTGACTGCACGAAACTTTTAACTAAACAGTTCTTTTGTACATACAGCAGTAATTTAATAACCTATTACAAAACTGCCAAATGTCATAAACAAAACAAAGTTCCCTACTTAATACTTTTAAGTTTAGAAAACACAGGCTTAATAAAACAATGGCTTTGTTAGTTTTCTTGTTATTTTCTTTGCTTAAAAACATTCCTGATTTATACGTAATGAGACAAAGTAGACAAAACTCATAAGTATTATCTTTTTTGCTAACAAAAAGCACGGTCAAAACTGTTTAAAAATTTTCACATATCTGATTTTATAACTTATCAAAGATTATTTACTGACCTCTCCTTGCATCTGTTGTCTGCGATCTCTTCGCCAAATTTAGACTTTATGTATTTATAACTTTCCAACTCCTTTGCATAATCGTTTGGCCAATGCTTCTGGTATTGACTCTGACTTGGAGATTGCGACGGGTAATTGAAATCGTATCCAAAATTTGTTGGTGGAATACTTGGAGGTGGAACAGTATATGGTCCCGCTACAGGCGGTGGATACGATGGCACGTGAGGATACGAAATAAATCCAGGCGTACTATTATGATGAGATGGTTGCCACTGGTGGTAGTCGTACTGAATGCCTGGACCTGATTGGTATTGACTGAATTCTGGAGCTCCTTGTGGTGGACAAGTTGCACTATTATTGTAGTACCACGGCTCTCCCATCATTTAAATAATAGCACTAGCAGACCACATTTTTTTAATGTACTATTTACAGTCACAAACGTAAATATCTAGACATCGCCTATCAACTATCAACACTCCATCGAGAACCACCCGTAAAATGTCAAATACAAAACATATAGTTCAATCAAACGTGTTAAGCATAGAGAAATTTCTCTATGGTGTTGTTAAAATTAAATCACGGAATTATAATTTGATCCAAAGATAGGAGCATAGAGTAACCGAATTGAATTCTCTACGGTCAGAAAATTCGATCCTTTCTCTTTCAATTTTTACCGACATACGCAGACTCCTGGCGTAAAAGGCCATACCTACCAATGGGCGCATTCAGGGACGGTCAGCGGCTGAGTAGCTAACTTAGCTACTTCCCTGAATGGACGTGGCTGACACTTTTTTATCTCAGCGGCTGACCAATTTACTAAGCCTAAAATATTATAGCTGAGATGCTGACTTGACAATAATTCTATCATGATTCTCTCTGTCGTTTTATCTGTGCTGTGAGCAACTGAATTTCAACCTACTTTTAAACATAAGTTATAGAAAAGAAAATATTGCTTATGGAAAAGAAAACGAACCTTTGTTCTTTAAGTGTCTTTAAGCACAGAACACGTCAGGGAATTATGAATCCATGATTCATGAAAGTTATCTATGCCATAGAACATATTACATTTTTTAGATCTTTTGCGAAACTCATACAAACGATTCAGGGAGTGTTAAGCCGCTGACTGTCCGAAAAGGTTAATTACTAAGTCCTGTTGCACAATTGAGCTAACCACAACCATAAGCATAACTGTAATTTTTATGTTTTGTCCACAACAAATCTGCGTAAAATCCCGCAGAGAGATGTGTATTTTAAAACTCCCGCATAGAGGATTCAGTTTAGCCAATTTCACTGAATTAAACATTTTGTGTGAAAAATCAGAAACGACACTGGAATTAGAAGAAATGATGGATATAGAATTGTTAACTAATATTGTAGTAATTTAGTATTAATTAGTGTTAGTTACTACTATATTTAGGGTAACCCTCAACCAATATTTCATGAGATTACAGACACAAGGTTGGTATAACTGGCAAAACGTAATTTTAAGCGTAAAGATAAAATAATTTCATCTTTATGTGACGGTTATTGACGATTGAAGGTCATTCTTAATGCTAATGTTAACTGAATTAGTTGTAGACAAGAACATTATTTTCATATACTCCATCTTTGTGGTTGTGGTTAATTTTACGTTTATGTTAATTGTGCAGGGGCCTAACACATAGCGGTCAGCGGCTGAGCGTCCCTGAATGCGCCCAATGTGTGACTTCCGGTTCATTTATTGACATTTAGGATATTTGCTGTGTCTTTTACCCAACATTTCATTTCATTTTGAGTTTGGTGAAGTGAAATGAACTGAAATGAAATGAAAACTAAGAAATACCTAAAAACGAAGTAGGATAATTTTTGGAAAAAGTTCAGTTTTGTGACTGGTGAAAATGGCTTTAAAAAAATGTTTTTTTTTTTGCTAAAATCGTTGCTTTTGCTATAAAAATCGATTTCAAGTCGGGGAGCAAGGTTTTTGCTGGCGAAAATGCAAAACATGCGAAAATAGTGTGCGATTATTGCATATTTAAACCCCCCGATGTTGACCGAAAAACTGGCTGATTTTCACAAAAATCAATAATAAACTAACCCTTTACTTCCGACATAATCCCTTAATGCACTTATAACAAAAGCCGGCAGATCCGGGCGGCGGTACAAAGTTTTCACATAACGTAAATAACAGGTTAAGTTTAACACATATCTTTATAAATTGCAACAGTTTATTGTTTTCATGAATTTTGTTTTTGGCTACACAAAAAAGAAATTCGATAGCTGCCCTCATATATGAACGAGAATATTGTTCGTGAAAAATTTAAAATTGCTTATAAATAAATGTAGTTAGAGTAGGTACAGAGTTCCTTCGCTGAACTATCTCGACCACCGATTTCCGATTTCAAATTCCGACCAACTTTCCCAATCAGCTGATTGGGCGGACCACTGAAGTATCTTTCTCGCTGAACGAATTCGACATATATCTAATACTCCTATATTGCTGGTTCCCGTAAGTAGAAGTGTCACGGGGTAAGTGAGACAGCAAATGACTACTTGACCTGTTGTCCGCAAGCGTCACGAGTACACTGGAGTCTCCAAAATTTGGCCCGCCAAAATTCGTTTACCTCCACAATTTAGCGAAAAATCCCTCCGCAATTCGGCGTTTTTCTATCCCCACTATTACCACGAGCTCTTTGCTCCTGTGCGGCGCGCTATTTGAAATCCTTGCAACATTAGTTTATTAAATAGGAAGCAGAATTATAATTAAAAATGCGATATTCCTTTATATTATGGGATCCTTTATGTGTATTTATAGAACCCTTACAATTTTTGGCTCCATTACTAAAGATTTACTAAATATTTGGTCCGCGCAATCCTACGTACATTTTTCACGTCGGCAAAACAACAAATAAGTACAGCCTCACTTGACAGTAAGCACCAATGCCGTGACTTTTCAGTGGCTGTGGTGGGGTACCCCTCTTGAAGCCAAATTCTGGAGACATTCTGTTCCCGAGCTACGCCGAATTTTGGAGACTCCAGTGTAATTGGCTGTGTGCGACATATATCTAATACTATTATATTGCTGGTTCCCATAGGTAGAGGTGTCACGGGGTAAGTGAGACAGCACATGACTACTTGACCTGTTGTGCGCAAGCGTCACGAGTAATTGGCTGTGTGTGACTGGATGTTCAATTCTCGGGCATGCGCGTAAGACTCGAAGTAGTTACGAGAAGAGACAGACGCATATATGTCTGCACCGTGGTGATTTCGCCAATCTCCAGACCCTTCTAGCAATATAGGAGTATTAGATATATGGAATTCGACAAGTCCGACCATTCGCTGAACACAGCCAAACAAACATTCTGAACCCCAATGCCGAATTCAGATTCACGCGTATCGCGTACGCAAGCCGCGCTTGAGTTATGATTGGTTAAAATCATAACCATAAAATTCAAATATCTGATTTTAACCAATCATAACTCAAAGCGCGGCTTCCCGGTACGCGATACGCGTGAATTCTGAATTCGGCATAATAATTACGTACAGAATTATATGCGAAATGCAAAGCGACAACTTGTATTTATTCTTATTTCATGAAAACAGTTAACAAAACAACAGATTTCAGTTGCCGCCTTGCATGGTAAGAAATACACGCGTATATAATTTACAAGGCGCTTAAAAATACGGTTTATACTTTCATTATTATAGTTTTATAGTGTTGAGCTTTGCATTGCAGCACACATTTCCGAACTTTAATTATTAATTTATTATACAATCATTATTTAATTATTAATAACATCCAAAAAAAAAACGTCATCAACTCTGGCTATGAACGAGAGAGATGGAAATAGCGGTCACGTCTAAGCTTTTCGGTTATGTCAAACTTTTGACAAGTGACTGTCACAATTTGTAAAATAAACAATGGCTGTAATATGATGTGACAGTCATGATAAGTAAATAAGGTTATAAATTCGATTAAGAATAGAAATACGTCTTTTTTTTTCGGCCAACTTTGATGACGTTTTTTTTTGGATTATATTATACATTAATTTATTATACGAGGGTGAAATGTTATTTGCAAAAAAATATATAGTTAAATGCGTTTTGTATTTTTTGAAAATTGTATTTGTTTATAAATACAGTTTTTCAGTGCATTTAGACATTTTTGTATGTGGTCTGAATTTCTTCAGCCTAATGATTGTTTTAATAATTTTTTACAATTCAAAAACCACCTAATTTATTTAAAAAAATCATAATTATAGATAAAAAAACACAGTAAGCTAGTCTTAAAAAGCATCAATCAGGTTTTTTGACTTTTCACTTTTAATTCGATTTTTATTTACATAATTTTTACAATATAAAAACCTTCTAAGATGAATGCAATGCTTCAAAGACACTGCGCCCGGTACATATATGTAGTTCCAGGCGGGCTACGGGAACTCATGAGTGACATATCCAGAGAGGTTCTTGGGAACAGAAATTAATAGTTTAAAAACTCCACTTACTCGATTTCCAGGTTCTTAGAGGTCAGCCACGAAACATGTACGCATTTATTGCCGATTATCTGGATGCTCTAATGATCACCAGGGAAAATGCAAGAGGTTGGTATCAATTACAGTCGCAACTAAACTCATACACTTACGAAAAAAACATATTTATTATTTATAACATAAAACAGGATGCAGATCTCAAAATAAATATGTACTCATAACACACTAAAGGGCACAAGGAACTAATATTATACGTCAAAGTTGAGTTTCGTTGTGAATATAGAAAAATATTCAGAAAAGTTCTTTATGTGTTCATTTCTTAGCTCAAAACCTGACGGTATCAGTCGCGCAGACTTGAATCGGGTACATGTTTGTATTAAACCACGGATTTCCACAAACTAGCAGACAAACGAAGACATGCATAGCATTGTTGGTATTGACTTGCAATGTGAAATTTATGCAAAAATGAGTCCTTAAAGAAGATAAACAACATAAAGAAAATCTAATGTTTTTTTGTTACAAAACAATGCAAATCGTTATTTACGCATAATCACAAACTTAACTAAAAGGAGTCATTCGACATCACTTACAGAAGATGATCAGATATGGAATGTCCATCAGTATTTTGGGAAAGCAGACAACCCAGAAACAATTCCGTGTAATTGGAAAATCATGGTGTACGAACTTCGAGTAGCGAGGAAAGAAGTCCATGTAGCATGTAAATCGCCAAGCAGATGATTAGATTTTGATTTTTGGAGTCATTTTATGAAAAATAATCACAAATCTTTGTTTTCAAAGTTCATCGCAAAATCTAATGGTCTACGGCAATTTACATGCCAAATATGGATTTTTTTCCTCGCTACCCCACTTCGTAGACCATGATTCCGCAATTACACGAAATTGTTTCTAGATTGACTGTTTTTCCAAGATACTCTTACATTATAGGAATAATACATATCCATTTTTTTTTTAATGTTTCACACTATTTATGTGACGGCTACTATCGCATTTGTCCCTAGACAGCTGTTTTTAGCGAAGAATTTATTCACTTTGTCAGTACATGGTAGTTTTTTAGGCGTTTACACGTGTGACAGTTTATTATTAATGTAATACCGACGCCGACGGCATAAACACCTCGAACACACTAATAATAATGCTAGAGTCTGTCAGACGGTCGGACAAAATTGAATGGCCAACCCCTAATTATTTCTAACATAGCTACTCATTTTTAACTAGGTACAAAGTTTGTTCTTGTAAATATCTTGCAGATTAAGCTAGCCTATTCAAATTACTCAATATTATTTTTTTTTAGTGGCTGCAAAACTGATACAGAGCATAACAGAAATAACTACTACGACGGTGGAATTTTTAAAGAACACTGGCATGGACAGAGCCGAGGCTGATCGTATCGTCGAAATAATTCAAAGAACATTCAGAAAACACATTGAAGTGCAATCTATTGAAGTTCAACCAGGTAGGGTTCAGGACGATCATTCGTAATGCACGTAATCAGCGATTATCTTTTTGGAGTAATTGGAAATTATTTCATGATTACAATTCTAGGAAATGTTGCATTAAGTTATTCTATTAAAGCACAAATAATAAGTTCATACACAACTAATAATATACATATAGTTCATACACAACTTAGATTACCTATTTATTATTTCAGAGGGAATTGAAGAAGCAAACATCATATCTAATATAATAGATGAGGCTAATATCTCCCCAGATAAAGCCGAAGAAGCTGCCGTAATAATTCAACGAGCGTATAGAAACTTTAAAATGAGGAGAGATAAGGTAAGATATGTTGTTGAAATGGTTACAACTTTTATCAAATACTTTACTCCACGTGGTTATACAAAACCAAAGCTTTTTGAGCGATGCTAAGTCAGAATTAATTAATTTAACAGTAATGTTCCATAAGAGTTTGTATAGGATCCTTTCTAGTATGTCAAAAAAGTCTTCTTTTTTTTTTAAGGAAAGAGAACTATTAAGCGGGATGATAGACTGGAGAATTGCTGCAAGAAGTGCTATTGAATTGTACAGAAAAACTGGAGTAACTAATGAAGAGGCAAATAGAGCTGCTACTCTTATAAAGGTATGTTACTTTATTTATACAGGGTGTATACTTTTATTTACGTACAAATCCATAAAATCCTCATTTTTGAGGACAATTTCCAAGATAATCTATTCAACTTTTTTTTTATTTAAATATCCCAAATTTAAACAAAAAAATATACAAGGTGTTTCTTTCTATACAATCTCAAAGTTGAACCAAGTGAATTTGAGAGTCGCTAGACTAGAAGTCAAGTGTGCCGTGGAGTTATGTCAAAACAGTTGAATGTTACCTAGTCACTAAAACTTAATTTTGACCTAACTGCCATAGACAACAAAATATTTTTAGTCTACAATGTGTAGCTGTTTATTAATGTGATTCTAGATAACATTCAACTGTCAACACAATTCCATGGTATATTGACTCGTCTAGCGACTCTCAAACTCGATGTTTGACTCAACTTTGAGATCATATAGAAACAGTTTTTGATGTCTTTTAAATAAAAGAAAAGTGTAATAAATTATTTTTGAAAAATGAGGATTTTATGAATTTATACATAAATAAAAGTAGAGACCCTGTAAATATGAAATCTTTTTCCCTCGAACAGATCAGTTTTCCTTGAAGTAATTTCCTTATACACTGAAAATAAACTCTAATGCACAATGTAATTCATATAATTCATAATTGAACCCGCTTTTATGGTAACCACAGTGATTTATGAGCGAAGATCAATGTAATCCACTGAGCCTCTCAACTAAATAATTTCGCCCTGCTCAGTTTCCTACGAACAATTTGGACGCTAATATACGATCACTTGATTTTTTCTACTGCTACTATACATCTGTCTTAATGGCTTCTAATAGCAGAATTATATGGTATTAATATTGTGTAGGCTGCATATAAGGGCTACTACACGCGCCGTGTCCTTCGAAAATTGGTAGCGGAGACGAAATTCTATGAGGAAATGCAACCGGAAGAATTCCTTGAAGAAGAGGAAGAACATACTGGGTATATAACAAACATACGGATAATATTAAACATAAATATTCAAGCTCGTGTATTATTTTCTATTATTTATGACAAGGCTATTTACTAACAGCTGTAGCCAATGAATAAACAAACTAATCTAGAGATACATAGTTTCAAAGATACAATCAGAAATACAGGGTTATGACGTAAAATAATACAATATGTACTTCCTACAAAATAGAAACCTATGCACATCATCAAACACATGTTTAAGTTTTAGAGCACATTGATGCCAGATTGTTATAAAATTATGCAGTACTTAGAAATAATTTCGACTAGCAATATGGATGAATTCTTTGTGTTTGTTTATTGTTAAATAACTTATTGAATTATTATAAGACATTGGTTGGTGCATAAATATGTAAGAACAAAAAAGAGCAAGAAAAATTGGTAGTAAAAGTTAGTTTTCTAAAATAGCTTATCAAAAATGCCACTAACTCTTGGCAGCTGTTATTTAACTGTTTTGGCATTTTGCAAATGGAAGTCTGATAAGTAAAATTTTATTTTTTTGAAATTAACACTTTTCAAAAACCACTATTAAAGCCTATGTAAGGTTCTGATAATTTCAAACTGTCAGCAAATGTCAAAAAATGTGGCAACTTCATATCTGTGGTCAACTGCATAACAACGAATTCAAGCGCGAAATTTAAAATTCAATAAATGATTCCATAATAGTTTTTATTTCAATAAAAGTTTATATTTCCGTAACGTGCATCGGTTTTTATTTTGTCCAAAGTATATGCTCAATAATCCTAATTGAAAAACTATTTGAAACAGTGTAAGATCAGTTTCGATAGACTATGACACTGTCATCCCTCACGTCGATTTTGATGAAACAGGAGACTCAGAAGCTACTGAAGTAAAGAAAGAAGGATCAACTACTAGCGCCGTGGTGGCTTATGCCATACAAGGAATAATAGACGCTGCCTTTCCCACAGAAGAGGACATTACACCGAAAGGTACTGAAATATTTTCAGACTGCCCACTTAATATGTCCCGACCTCTACATAATACGACTCTTGCAGGAGTTTAAAATGTTTGTTTAATGTATGTTGATGACATACGTTTGTGACATGATTGTTGATAACATAATTGTGCTACGATTACCCTAAAGCTCTAGCATTAACCTCACTATTACAGCAACTGAAATGGCACCCAAGACGACGCCTATTGTACAACCAAAGTCTGAACCGTTATCAATGGAAGACCTTCCCCAAGTAATAGAGCAACCTATAGAAACTATAGAAATAAAAGAAGACGAAGAAGTAATAGAAGAAGTCATAGTAAAAGAAGAAGTAGGAGTAAAAGCAGAGGTAGCTGGAGACCACCCGCTCGAAACAGAAGCACCAGCCCCAGAAGATCAGAAAGATGAAGGGGCTCAATCAGTAGATGTTAAACCTGAAGAGGGCGCTGAACCACCAGAGGGAGGAGAACCAGCTGAACATCCTCCAGAGCCTATTGAACCCAAGGAAGATGACAACCCAGCAGCAGAGGTAGAACAACCGCGCTGAACCAACTGCAGAAGCAGCTGAGCAACCACCAGCAGGTAAATTTAAAATTGTTACAATACATACATTTCAGTAGGTATTTTTACGGTGTTATCGTTTTGTTAACGTTTCAAAATTCTTCATAAAACGATGTGTGGCTATTAAATAACCGAACTGCTGTCATAACACTTTTTATTCGTTACCAATTACAGTAGCAACTTTTTCGCCTTCAGTGTACTCCCCTTGGCGATCTCTACACCGCTCCATACGACTTTTCCATTGTTGAAAGCAGTGTTGGAAGTCCGCTTCTGTCAGCTGGTTCAGAACCTCCGTCGCTTTTGCTTTAACTGCTTCTACACTTTCGAATCTTGTCCCCTTCAGTGTCAACGTATCTACCAAGCCTGGATCAGTGTCAATGTTGTTTAGAATGTCAGCGCAAATGTTCATTCTTGATTTCATTCGCTTCGGCAGTGAGGAGTTTTGGCACCATTTTTGCGTGAACTTTGCGCATGTTGAACGATTCATGCGAAATCTGGCGAACACATTCTTTGTTGATTCCTGTTATTTCAGCAAACCCTCGGGTGCTTAGACGACGATCTTCGCGGATTCATTTACCAATTTTTTCAATATTTTCGTCGGACGTTTCATGTCCCTCTTTAAACCGGTTAAACGATTAAAAAACTTGTCTGCAGGATAAACATTCATTCCCGTACACTTCTTTTAACATTGCATCAGCTTCTGTAAAAGTTTTCCCCGGTTTAACAAGAATGAGATTAACCCGTTGCTCGACTGCTACAGCCAAACTGAGCGACCCACTGCCTTGTCCAGCGGAGCTCAGGGTAGGGAAAGTGTCACCAGACACAGTTCTGTTCAAACTTGTCGCAACACGTTCGCAGCGCGCTGGTAGCATCATCAGTTGGGTTATTTAATATCCACACCTAGTATCTTTCAAGAGAAATGTTTACTTAACTCATGCAGAACTTTCTGCTTTAGTTAGGATGTCAGATATTTATTTTGTAAATATTTTTACCAGGAGATATTCAGTTAACACCATAACACATTCCGACACTAGTAGGCCACTTAATTATTTCTAAAATATTTTAATTTGTTAGAGCCTGCTGAAGAAGTTGCCGCATAAATGAAGTATCATCGAAAATATGTCTTCAGAAATGATATAATTTGTATCTACATGCCTGTATTACAACAGAAACATAAAAAGTTATTTTATTTTGTATGTAAACATCTTTATGTGTACTCGTAGGGAAATATTGTATTTGGGTGATATAAAAACAAGTTACAAGGCACTTTGCACTTGCTGCATGAGTTTACGATCACCGTCAATTTGTAACGGCAGCGTAAACAGCTATATTTTCTCAGTTTAGAAATTCCCTCGTAAACTCAAAAGCACTTAGGAGATAAAACAAATTATATCAGCGGTTCTCAAACTTTTTTTTGGTGTATCGGTCAAAAGAAATAATCAAAACAACACCTGTTTGTAAACATTTGGTTAAAAAAAAATTACAAACAACAGTTTGAGGACCGCTGAACTAGACAATAAAGTAAGAGAGAGCTATAACATGGAGTAATTAAAATGCTGTCGAGACTGATAATAATTTATTACTTACATCTTTGGAAGCAATAAAACGAATTTAACTGAGACCACTGATACAGGAGGAGACCTGGAACCTTCGGCATGGACACAAATTCACACTTGAACACTGTTCACTATTTAATACCGACTCGACACTTTTACACTCAACGCGTTTCGCCAACCATGTTGGCATCATCAGGAGGTGTTCAAGTGTGAATTTGAGTCCGCTAACTTCACAATTCGATGGATATTGTAGTACCTGTATGTGTACTTTTTTATTATCGTTCCAATCATGTACGGTCGCAATATTTATTGAAAAAGAAGTAGAATTACTGAAAATCATGAATTATATTCCGTACAGTACAACAAAAAATTAGAGGCTGAATGAGAGTGTTAAATAATGAAAGGTGTAACCAGGTTTAAATCAAGATTGTTTTAATAAAAGCGAGAAGATTAAAAAAATATAAAAATTGCTTATTCTACTAAATAAAAAAAAATCACAAGTATTGTTTATGGAGTAAGTAGACCATTGATAAATAAATTACCTTTACTTTCTAAATCACTTTTTATCTCACCAAGAAACTTTCCCAATTCGGTGTCGTCCATTTTTTTTAGATCCATGGTAACCATTTTTTTTATTGTGTCCTTTACAATAGCATCACCTTCCTATAAAAATATATTATTCAATTATACCAAAAATGTATTATATACAGGGTGTCCGGGAAATGAATGTACAACATAATGGTAGAGATGTCATAACCACAAAAAAAAAGATTTAGGTTAACTTTCATTTGCTTGCATGTTTTTTTTATATACAGGGTGGACTGTTTTAACCTTTAATAGGAAATAACTCGGCCGGTAAGCGAAAAAATAAAAAAAGGTGTATACAAAAGTTGTTGGGCAAGGAGGGGGACGTACGACCGTAACCTTAAATGTGACTTCGACGTTGACCTTGAGGGTTATTTGAAGGTCAAAACAGCTTTTTCAAATGGAAACAATTATTTTTGACCCCGGATTTGAAGAGCGGGAAAGTTTACGTCAAAACTGGTACTTATCTACAAGGTCATGGCAAGGTCGAATGAATGTCAACTTTTCGAAAATTGTTAAATAACGAGGGCTAGCTCTGGATAGAGATCGAAAACAGTAAAATTTTTCGGTTTTCAAGGTTATTTCAAGGTCAAAGTGATTCATCAAGCGTGAAACCCTACTTTTGATCTCTAATTTGAAATTTTTAACGTCAAAGTCATTGGTATCAGGAAGTGACCTTATTCGACCCTGACAACTTTAATCAGAAAAATTTTACTGTTTCCAATCTCTATCCCGAGCTAGCCCTCGTCATTTAACAATTTTCGAAAATGTGTTCTTCATTCGACCTTGTTGACAAGTACCATTTTGGACATAAAATTTCCCACTCTTTTCAAATCCGGGGTCAAAAATAGCTGTTTCCATTTCAAAAGTTGTTTTGACCTTCAAATAACCCTCAAGATCAACGTCGAGGTCAAATTTAAGGTTACGGTCGTACGTCCCTCTCCTTGCCCAACAACTTTTGTATACAACTTTTTTTATTTTTCGCTACCGGCCGAGTTATTTCCTATTAAAGGTTAAAATGGTCCACCCTGTATATATAGCAATGTCATAATTGACTTTTTGTTAATTTTTCTGTAGCGTTACAAGTTTTTTCCTCTAAGTGTGATCGCTAATGTTTTACGTACCTCAACTGCTTTTCTCTTCAAACTCCGCTCAAAATTGGAAATAAATTTCATTCCGCTGTTGTGTTCTAACTTCTTTTGGTACTCGATGGCGTCCTACGGAAATGTTGCATTAATAATGGTTTTGAGGAAATGCCTTCGATATACTTCTATAACGTCCTCTGGAAAGCCAGCCATACGAGCGCAGTGGATACCGTAACTCTTGTCGCATTCGCCTTCACGAACTTGATACAATGGCGTTATGGTGTCATCAGTTGTTACTGCTGTAACATGTGAGTTGCTCACAGAAGGATATAGTTCTTCGAGATGGCTTATTTCGTGGAAATGAGTTGCGAAAAGTGAAAAACACTTTACTTCTTTCGCAAGGTGTCTAAAAAATAATAACTAAAATTTTCCGTACAATTTGAAGAAGTACTTTAATTTATTGATGAAGCTTCAAAAAAAAACTAAATAGGTACTGAAATTTACTATATGTAGAGTATATCCAAAAGCAACACGTGATTTTTTTATTTAAACGTCAACAAAAAGATCTGCTTCGATAATGGTCTCTATGTTTTTTCTATGTTGGTTCATCTAAACCTGTCCCTTGTATTATTGCAAAAAAAAAAAAATTATATATATTACTTTTGAGACATGCAGTATACATTCCATAATCAAATAATACCTACTCCGCGATAGCCCAAGCTATTCCACATCCATCATATGTTGAAGTTCCTCTTCCCAGTTCATCAATGATAACTAATGAATTTTTGGTTGCACTCTAAAATACAAGATTAGATGAAATTAGTCACCAATCTTTATATGCCTCCATATTGATTTTATTTTTCTTGTAAACAGTAAGATAATAGACTACCATTAACTAAATGACTAACAAATTTGATGAAAAAAACTGCTATAAATGTGTTAAATTTCAAGGGGAAATATAAGGTTTTCGAGATTTTATCACCATTTTGTAAGACAGTAAGCAGACCTAATCGCAGCAGCCCGGTTTTCGCGCTATGCGCACGATCACATATTGGCGCGTAATTTGAATGCGAGCAAGTGATGTGTATTAATAAATCTGATTATGGAGTAGATTCATGATTGTTAACAAAAAAATTGTGTTGTTATAATGAATGTAAAAATTATTTATAACTTCTTTATAGTGTATTAGAATTGTTTTGTTTTCTATTAAGCATTCATGATGTAATAATGTGAAGAAATATCGGTGCAAAAATAATGTTTTACAAATTATGTAACAAATAAAGAACAATGAAAAAAGGAAGGGTTTCATATTATTGTAATAATAATAATAATAACACAGTACTGATAGTCGTAAATGCATCCTGACCTCAGTCGTCTCTGGCTTTGTGTGCCTGTGCAATCAAGCTACCGTGTAAAATGTGTTTTTTGAGGTTAGAAAAAAAAACTAGCGGTAAACGAGGAAAACCGATGTCTGATTCGTGTTCAGCGACACCAAAAACATGGAATAGATCAGATCTGTATTTTCGCGCATCGGAAAACTTTTGTGGTCCTGTGTAATGAATAAAATACTTCAAAGCCTTGTCATAAATTGTTTATTTGTCTATTTTACATGCTAAATATGACTCAACAGTATATTTCCATTCATGATTCAACAAAATATTTTCATTTCACAAATAATTCATTGAAGATATATCATATTATTAATAGTACTTACCTATGAAATGATCGTCCTGACTTTTTCACTGACTCTACACCACTATACGCGCACTTAACCACGACAAATAATATTTACAATATTTATAAACATGAACAGCTGTTTGCACTGACGCAGAGTTCCTTACTGACTTACAAATGGCCGCTGTTCAAATACGCCGGAGTAGGCGGGAGTTGGGACTATTCTACTACCTATACAGTTAGTATACAGATCAGTGGTAAATGCCGATTTTTTTTCGTTGTATTGTTTTTTGCCTACCCTAACTTCATTGACACTACACGCCACTGGGTTCTATAATATATTTAATTTTACTAAACGATAATTTATTTCGCTCTGCCTAAATGTCTCACCTTTATAATCGTCGATGTTTCTATCATTTCTAACATGAAAGTCGACAGTCCATTTAACTGACAGTCGTTCGCGCCTACCCTCACCAAGATGCCGTCGACTAGCGAAATGGTCGCCTCCTCACAAGGCACCAAGCTGCCGACTTGGGCCATGAGCACGCAGGTTCCCACGCTCCTAATGTAAGTACTCTTGCCGCACATGTTCGGGCCGGTTATAATATGCAGAGTCTTGTCTTTTTCGTCGAAAGCGACATCGTTAGGGATGAAGGAGATGTGATCTTGGGCCTCTAAGCAGGGATGGCGAACTTTCTTTAATTTGAGCACGCCCTCCCTCCTGATGTAACCTTGGCCTGACGTAGGGTATGCGGGCTGAGACCGCCGCAGTGGCAAAAGAGACGAGGACATCTATCGTCGCCAGAAGGACGTTGAGATTTCGTAATGAGTCCGCATAGCCAGCTGAAACAAGTTAGTTTTAAGGAGAGGTTATAGTACCCAGCAAATAGTTTTTTCCTTTTTTTTTTTTTAATTTCCTTTTCTGATGTATGAACTATCTAAGAATGATATTCAAAAAGAACTTTGGCGGGGTCAAGCTTTTAAAAAAAAATTACAGCTTATTTTCCAAACATGTCTCACCAGAACGTTTGAAAAACCCGCTCTGCTGTATTACTACAATTCTATTGGTAGTTTTCATCAGTACAAATGAGTTATTACCTTTTCAAACTTTAAACGCGTTTTTTCTCGAAAGTGTTTTCTAATTGGCATACAATGTAGCTAGCTCAGTCTTTATCCGATAGACTTGAAATTTTAATTGTAGCTTCTTATATAGATTATCTATCGAAGTACACACGATTTTTGCGATTGATAGACAATTAGATTTGCAATAAACAATTTAAAATCGATTTTTTAAGAAAAAAAATTTTTTTTGTTTTGTTTTTAAGTGGTGTACCAAGACTGCTACAGTGTACCGATTTCCTCTTCCAGAAAAAAATTGTTTCATATTACCTGGAGCTACGACGCCATTTTGTAACTGAAATGAATAAAGTAAAAAATACTTTTGTATACATTATACTCCGAGGTTTCACACGAGCAGCAGCGGGTCGAATTTTGATAGCCGCCAGTTAGCGCTGCTAGCGTGTCTATGCCCGGCGCAGTAGCTTACTGCACCCGTTTTCTTCATTTCACTAGTCTTCTTTGTCACATACACATATGTATGTATTTTAGCGGCGTAGTAGCCTACCGCGCGGAGCCTAGGCACGTTCGAGGCGCTTACTATATTATAGTCTTCTTGACATTAATACCCATAGAATCAAGTGTCAAAACTTCATTTTGATCCATTACATGGGTATCGAAAAAAAATTCCCAAAGAAAGCTTCATTCTTCAGTGCGCCTGGGTAGTATAACCCCTTAAAACGAATGGTTACTACAGCAAACAGCACTCTAATATCTAACGAGTATTACAGCTTGTTTTCATATGAAAGTTTTAAAAGAGGAGGTTTAACATAGGAGAGAAGTTTTAACATAGGAAAAACAGGATTGATCAGTCAGTTTTCGTTATTTTATCAGAGTCAATAACTAGAGTGTCAATGTAAGAGCTTCTAAGTAGAAAAAGAAAAATAATGATAACTTGGAAAATTTAAATAGTTATACTAGGCTCCGGAAAGTGTGCCACAACGCAATCCTCGTTCTCGTCAATGACATGACTCGTAATCCGTCATGTCATTGACTAAAGGACATATGGGAGACCAAAAAGACAGGTGTAAAAATGTGTTAATAATATACAAACCTATCGCTGGTGGCATTCAGAAACACCGACTATCTTTAGTGCTTGAGCGTACGTTGCCACGACCAGTAGTCTTTTTGCATTTCTTCTCGTTAAACGTGAGCGATTTGGCCTATACATATGGTTGTAGAAGGAGAATGATCGTTCTTCGTCTACTGAAGTTAAAGATACAAATTCAAAAAAGTTCACACGGACAGAGGACGACCGCGCACATTATTTTCACAAATTTCGCACAGTTGTTTGTATCACTGAAGGTTGTTTGTTGTCACTAACATCAGTATATTATTATTTTTTATGTCTACAGAGGGCAATGCACGTGTTACTACTATTTATCTGCACGTGGTACTATCTAAAAACATTAACGACCTAATTACCGAAAAAGTCTATTGTTCCGTCCACTGTCAGCCACAAATTGATTGTGTATGTCTTCTTCGATATTTCCTATGACACATTGATATGTCTTCTGTAAATATGTTTTACACAATGTATGGCTACTAGACAATGGAAAATAGGATACAATTTGTGAAAAAAACGTCTGAAATGAATATTGTTCCACGGAAGGCTACATGCGCAAAGCATTATGTACAAATAAAAAAAAATCCTTTTTTCTAACAATACCAGTAATATTTTGTTGATTGATATTCAAATCTAAATGTCTTTCACACTCTCGGCATCTACCAAATATATATATATCAATGATTGCAAGGAATACATAAAATATGTGATCCGTCTATTGCAAATCCTTGTAGTTTTCAATCATCTTTTTCAGTTTATTTACAAATGCCATCGTTGCAAAAATCCACACAAAATCTGATATGTAAATATACTACACGAACTCTAAAAGAAATACGTACACGGTGCAAAATATAACATGTATTAGTTAATCACTTACGACACATAAAATTATTTTAAACTCAGCGTTCTACCGTTCGTCCGTCGCGCGTCGTGTTAATACTAATCGAACAACAGAACGCTTGCTACGCTATATGGATAAACTGCATATAGGCTTCCCTCCATTCCGCCACGGAACAGTCTCAGCGCGTGTTACCAGGCCCGGTCAGTGGCGTACGTATGCACGGGCAAGTAATGCAAGCGTACGTAATTTACAAGGCATTTTAAATTTACATTTTAATTATCGAGTTGTATAGTGCCGACTCTGCGTTATAGCACACTTTCCGGACCCTAGTTATGAATAACATAAAAATATAAATGTTTTTAATAGCCTTAAACTTTCAGATTCGACCGTATTGTTAAGTATCTAGTCATTTGCACCCCCACCTTTTTTTTAGCACTAGCCACCACTGTAAAAAAACAGTATATTTGTTAGACAGCTAATGACACCAAGTATTAAAAAATATGAATTAGTCTTACCTGCCACCTCAAAAATTTCTGCCACAACAGTCTTCTGCCTCTCTACATATTCCGTCTTTACGTTGTCGTAGTCACGATTCAGATCCATTAACTTCGTGTTTGTGAACCTTACTCCGCCTTTCAGAGCATCGATAATTTTGTAATTCTTACTCCTCCTAAGAGCCTGTTCCTCTTTCTGCGTTACTCGGAAGAAGTAGCCATGTTGGTCGGTAGTTTCAAGTTTAACTGCTTTCTCGTCAACTTCCAAGTCGTCTGCTGTACGTCGCAATAATTTCTTCATTTTTTCAAGAATCATACCTTTTTTATTGTGCAAGTCTAAAACGATAACACGTCAGTAAATTATAGGTAAATATGTAAATAAATCCTTACCGTTCAGGTCATCATCGAACGAATGATTAACAAAAAAATCTCCTTCGTCAACCGATTCTAGATCCAACGTCTGTTCAATCATGCTCTGGTAATTTTGCAAATCTGATAAAATATCGCTTATGGGATCCACCAGCATGTGATTTATGCATTTGTTATCTAAATCCCGTAGAATTCGAACGACGTTCGGTATACTGCCGATGGTCTGGTACACGCGATAACAGTCCTGCAACCGAGCCTTTTTACACGACATCTTTCTAGAGAGCGGCATCAAATCGCTCATTCGAGGAAGGGTATCTTTCATCAATAGAGTTCGTGCTTGCGCATCTTTGACTAGCGCCTCAACCACATCCAGTCGCTCATTAATCAAATGGTGATCCTTCAAAGGCTGCTTCAACCACTGCTCTAAGAGTCTGTGACCCTGAGAGGTTACACAGTTGTCTAAAAGCCCTTTGAGACTGCTAGTTTTGGCCATTCCAGGGTTCACAACTGCGGTCTCTATCGTGTGCGCTGCAGGTTTCGGGAGAATGTTCAAGGTGTAGATGGCAGTATTGTCTAATCTAACAAAACGTCGTGTGTCTAGGGAATTCAGTCTGTACTGATTGAAATTTCTTTCGTCTGCTGTTAAATTCAAAAATTTTATAACGGCCTGGAGGGATCCCATGGCGTTTTTCAGGTTTGTTTCGGGAAAAGCGTTCGCGTTCCTCTGCTGATCTTCGTGGAAATATAGCAGTCTATTCAGATCTTGGAATATGTCATCGCTGGTGAAATCGGAAGGCTTCGCAGTCGCCACTAGGATTCCATTGCGTTCGAGGAGACCTTTTAGTGATGCCAGCTCCGGGGAATCACCGGCGGGTATTATGCACTCCTTGGGGCCGATCTGGGCCAAGAGAGCTTCTAGTTCGGAGAAGCATTCGTTGTCGTTGATTTCACAAACTTCGATTTTGACCTCGGTCATGTTTATGCACGCAATGGCTAAAACCTTAAAGAAACCTGAGTATAACATTATTTTCACAAACATAGTACAGATTACTATATTTATTGTAAACTCGGCAACAATGCGTTCGTTAAAATACAAGAATTGACATTTACCAGGCTGCCCGAAATGCCGCCCAAATAATTGATTGGTGGTCGATCGATGACCGAAATTGAAGGCATTTCTAACGAATAATGCGATGTTGCATTAAACATGAAAGTATGAAAGAAATTCTTTTAGCTATATTAAAATTGCGAAAAAACTGTTACATGCAACAGCTTAGAAAATTAGAGTATCCTAAGTGAATTAATTCATTAATGCCTTTTTATAAACAGGTCATATTAGTGAATACAATCTAAGGATATAATCTCAAACGCAGTGTTTTCGAATAAATTACTCAATTGCTACTATATCTATTCATCAGGTCAAGTAAAGTATTATACACTAACTACATCGATTGATATACAGGGTGAGTTTTTTGATCTTTTGTACAGGAATCTCGAAAACAAGTGGAGTTAGACAGACGGTTAAATAAGAAAAGTTTTGTAGTTTCATGAAACCAAATTAAAGCACTATTAGGGTTAAAAAAATCGTAGCTAACTTGATATTTTGAAAAAATATATTTTCTGTGATTTCGTTAAATGCAGATGTTGTTGTTATTTGTTTTAACCCTTTTCGGCCGAAAACGCCACTCCCAGTACATCGCTCTTCAGTGCCTCATAACTAATACTATTTGCGACAGAAAAATTTGACAGGGACATATTTTTGAAGCTTAAGACGTGCCCTGTCCGATGGTGTCCATGAAATTCCTCCAAAAAAATTATTAATCATGAAAAAAAAGCAGTTTAAAAAAAAACACGATTTTTTGCACATTTTTTTTTAATCAAATTTTAAAGGGGTTTCCGGTCTGCATTGGACCTGGGACCTCACTAACCGCTGGAATAAATGTTTGAACTTTAAGTATACGTGGTTTAAAGATAGATTTTTTGCCTTATGCGTTCAAAATGGCGTCTGAACTGCAAAATTTTTGCCTAAAAATTCAAGAATTTTTTATTGGAAAATGATGCACTTTTACAAAAAATTGTCAAGAATAAAAAGTTCTTAAAATCACTGAATGCACTGGATTTTTTCAGGATTTTAAAGCAATTTTTTAAATTTTGCAAAAATTGACTATTTGCAGTCCAAAAAGTTTAAAAAAACTAAAAAGTTAAAAAGTTTTTTTAAAAACTGCTTTCTGTCATTATTAATAATTTTTTGGAGGAATTCCATGGACACAATCGGAAAGGGCACATCTTAAATTTTAAAAATATGTCCCTGTCAAATTTTACTGTAACAAATAGTATGTTATGAGGCGTTGAAGAGCGATGTACCGGGATTTCAAGATAACCGGTATCTTAAATCGTTGAAAATTTTTTATGAACCTATAGCCAACTATGATTGACATTTAAAACAACATGAGTATGTCAAAACTTCAATGAAACATTGGAAATAAAAACCAGCGTGGTTTAAACTGCTCTCTTAAAACTTCCTTTTTATATTTTCCTGTTCTTTTTTAACCATCTCTCAAACTCCGCTAGTGTTCGATTCCAAAACTAAATGAGGGGTATAGATGCAAAACTCACATTATCCACTTTTTAAAATTGTTCAGGAAGAAGGAATAACCGATTTCTTACTTTTTTAAGTGACTTAACGTTCTGATTTTTATTTTTTTTTTTTTTTGGTATTTGTATTAGAACTGTAACTTTGCTTCTCAATTGGTGAACTGACAGCACGACAATATTTGACTCCAAGAAATTGAATGCAAATTTAGATAATGTGAGTTTTGATACAACTTTTTGGATAATGGTAGTTTTTGGTTCAAATTATTCTACATAATATTATTTTTTACACTAAAATGCATGAAGTTAAGCTAAGAAAAGGAACTTCAGAAACAAATAACAGGTAGGAAACAAACTCACTGGTATATCGGAAAAACACGGAACCAACCATCTAGGAAAGCAAAACAAGAAGAGAAGCAAAACTCACATTCTCCTTAGGCAGGCGGCCATATTGGTTTATCGCTTTAAGCTTTTTCATCGGTGGATATGGATAATGTGAGTTTTGACACCTTCAGATCGTAGGAGAATGTGACTTTTGAAACAATTCACAGATTTCACAATTTAAAATAAATACGAAAATGTGAGTTTTATACCACTTTTAAGATTTAAAATGGTGTAGTTCAACACGATGAACAAGATAGCGCCATTAACTCTATTTCCAAAAATTATGGATGTGAGTTTTGCATCTGGACCCCTCAAATATCGAAAAAAACTCTATATAATGCTATAATCAGACCAATATAAAATCCACAAAGTTACCTTATTCTGTATTATCCTGACGGCCATGACGGCGCTGGAAAAATCCACGGCCGCGTTTTCGAAGAGGAGTTCCTCGAACTGTGCCAGATTTCCCGGAGAGCCCTTGTACTCCAGCTGCCACCCATCGTTCTTCTGGGAGCCTTGCACGTACACCTCTACCCTGTACTGCCGCACTAACAACAGTTCCCTCAGGAACAACTCGAACTGGGACTTGTTGAGGCAAATGTAGCTCAACTTCGACTTGTCTCCCATGAGCTTGACCGTGGCCGCGGTAAAGCTGGCTCCAACTGCTGCATCTTCCCCGTGGAGCGTGTAATAATCGACGCGGTTGAAGAAGCGGATCGTCGAGGCGGGTTTCTGAATAAAATTAACACAATTAATGGAAATTTAAGGGGTGTTTGCACTTACAACAGCGAAAAATGCCAAGAATTTTTGGAAATTGATTGTAGGAGAACTATGAAAGCCAGAATTGTGGAATAGGGCTTATATTAAAAATCAAACTCTCAAGTCATTAAAAAAAAATAAAGAATGTTTACATTGAAAAATGCGACACATTTTTTTTGCGGAGACCAAACGGTGTACCTAATTGGTGGGGCTGCATTCATCTGAAACAAGCGCAACAATTTTTTTAGTTGTTTATACCATTTTCAACAATATTTACCGTGGGTTTTTGAAAAATTGAAAAATCCGATTTTTGGCAGGAGTTTTTAAAAATATATACATTTTTTCGATTTTTTTTCCACTTGTTAATATCAAACAAATGGAAAAAGATACTGAAACCCATGGTACAGATTATTGAAAATGGCAAAAATAACTAAAAAAAATTGTTGCGTTTGTTTCAGATGAATGCAGGCAGTCTCACCAATCAGGTACACCGTTTGGTCTCCGCAAAAAAAGATGTCTCCGCATTTTTCAATGTAAACATTTATTTATTTTTGTTTAATGACAATAAAAAAAAATTCCGAATACTTGAGAGTTTGCTTTTTAATATGAGCTCTACTCCACAATCCTGGCTTTCAGTTTTCCTACAATAAATTTCCAAAAATACTTGTGATGGTCAAACTGAGAAAACGGGGATCAAAGTTTAGAACAATTCTGTAATTCCTAATCAATTTTAGGGTTATTCAATTTATAGATATTTCAATTATTCATTTGTGAAGATTTTTTCACTGGAAATACAAATTTACGAGGTGTGGCCATTAAATAACCGAACCACACCAATTACAGTACACAACTTTTTCGTCTTCAATATACTCCCCTTGGCGATCTCTACACAGCTCCATACGACTTTTACATTGTTGAAAGCAGTGCTGGAAGTCGGCTTCTGCCAGCTGGTTAAGAACCTCCGTCGCTTTTGCTTTAACCACTTCCACACTTTCAAATCTTGTCTCCTTCGGTGTCACCGTCTCTAACGAGCCTGGATCAGTGTCAATGTTGTTTAGAATGTCAGCGCAAATGTTCATACTTGATTATTTTTGCTCGGGAATGAGGAGTTTTGGCACCATTTTTGTGCAAACTTTGCGCATGTTGAACGATTCATGCAAAATCTGGCGAGCACATTCTTTGTCGATTCCTGTTATTTCAGCAAGCCCTCGGATGCTTAGACGACGATCTTCACGGATTAATTTACCAGTTTTTTTCAATATTTTCGCCCGTTTTTGAAGTTGAGGGCCGTTCGGGGCGTGGATCGTCTTTGGTCGTTTCACGTTCCTCTTTAAACCGTTTAAACCATTCAAAAAATTGTCTGCGGGATAAACATTCATTCCCATACTAACTAAGTTCAGGCACTTACACACTAACTCTTCCGTAATCAGACTCTACCTGCCGCGAAGACGAGGTGGGAGAGGTATATTGAAGATCAAAAATCAGTGCCTTAATCAAGAAGCTTCCTTAAGAAGAAAACTGCTAACGAACAGGGACACGCTAATAACAGCAGTAGCAAGAGAGGACGCTGGTTACACGCCTTTGAGCCGCGGATGTGAACTTATCCCGGTCGACGTACCAACAAGAATAAAACAAGAAATTACCAGAAGAATATCCTGAGAGACGACGTCGAAGACCTATGTAGAAAATGTGGATCTGCAGGCGAAACTATAGAACACATAATAGGAGGGTGTCCCGCGCTATCAGAGTCAGCATATCTCGGCAGGCACAACCAACTTGCGAATATGGTTCACCAACAACTGGCGCTCAAGTATGGCATGTTAGTGACGGCTCCGCCATACTACAAATATGTCCCGGAAGCTGTGCTGGAATCGGAAGTTGCCGTGATATACTGGGATAGGCTAATCATCACCGATCGAACAGTGGACTTCAACCGACCAGATATTGTGCTGATCAACAAGGAACAACGAAGCGGGATCATCATAGACATCGCTGTGCCACTTACCCACAACATTCAGAAGACCGAACGGGAGAAAATCGCGAAATACGAAAATTTGTCAATCGAGCTGAAGCGCCTATGGAAACTGGAGAAAGTGGAGACGTACGCCCTAATAATATCGGCAGAGGGAGTGATGACGACGAGATTCGCCAAGAACATCGCGGCATTAGGACTATCTTTTAATGTCATTAGAAATGGCCAGAAGGCAATATTGTTACAAACTTGCCACATTGTAAGAAAGGTTTTGGGATAGGATGAATTTCCTCCCCTCGCCTGAGCCTAATTTCTGCTGGAGGCCATCACTGTCTGCAGCAGGAATGGGTGAATGTTTCCCAACGTTTACGCTGAGAAGTGTGACTATAAAGTCGGCGAAATAATAATAATAATAAACGTCTTTATTTACGGGCGAAGTTTAGTATAAAAATACTACTCTTACACTTAATATAACAAAATGATATGGAGTCCATCCATATCGTCAATCAGAATGAAATACTCAGAGAGGGGGAACCTCTAAGATTACAGTTCAGTTTTGTAATTCTTCAGAAAATAAAGATATAAATTACTTGTTAATTGTTAAAATATGAATCTTTGTCTTTTCTTTGAGTACTGAAACTCTCTGATCCATTCATATTCTTCAGGTTTTCTAGAAAGGTGGCATAATTTTTTTTCTCATACAATTTTATATACTTCTCTCTCATCCCCACGAAAAATAAAGGAAATCATAGCTCAGAAAAAAACAAACAAACAATCACGAAAACTTTTAAATTTTGACGTTACATAGAAAAGAGAGTGAAATATTATTTTAAATCTGGGCCTATTTAATGAAAAAAATGGCACAAGTGCATCTATCAGAAATCATGCTTTTAGTTAATTTATGCTTACATGTGCCCTGAGATCAACAGGTCAAGGATTAGATTACTACAAGTAAACAAATTATAACTTGTTATGTTACATTACAATAGGTACGAAACTCATTTCTCATAGCTCAATTTATAGTGTAAGGCACAGAAAATATCCGTATGTATGTCATATGTACATTTTTTTTTTAATTCGGAAATGTAACATGATTAATACTTTGATTGATACAATCAATGATAATGATTGTGAAACTATGTATTTTAAAATAAAAAATATAGTCAATTTGTTTCTTAATAAAATAACAATAAAAAAGCTCATATCGGTATTTTTTTAATTTTATAATGTAAAAAAGGGTTCGTAGAAAGACCTACAGACAAACAGAATATTTTAGGTATGTTTAAACAAAATTCTTTTATAATATACATCCAAAAAAAAAACGTCATCAAAGTTGGCCGAGAAGAAAAAGACGTATTTCTATTCTTAATCGAACTTATAACCTTATTTACTTGTCAAGCCTGTCACATCATATGACAAATTGTGACACGTCACTTGTCAAAAGTTTGACATAACCGAAAAGCTTAGACATGACATTTCCATCTCGAAATAGCGTTTTTTTGGATGTCTATATAATAAATCTATAATAAATCTCTTAATAAACTTCCGTTTTTGCCCTGCGTCAATTTGAAAACAATAAATGTTTCGTTAAACATATTTTGTGAGTTCATGGCTTTAAATCTTACAAATCCAAGCTTTTAACTACAAATAATTTGGGAATATTATGAATGAATATCCTAATAAAAAAAATGTAAATATTCAATATCATTAAGTTATAAATTACGTCATATTTGTACTATAAAATACGATTTATCTATTAATGACAAATCCAATATAGACGACACGCGTATAAATACATATACATACATATGTACTTATTTACATCAAAATTATTTTTCGTAACGACCTTTATCCCATGCGAATTTCCAGGAAAGTTTAAACTTGCCGTTTAAAAAAAAAATATAAAGAACTGTATTTTTTTTGTCATTTTATCAATTCACAGGAATTATCTCATTTTTATCTTAATGGCGGTACAGTTTATTATCGTTTTACATTTCGTGTAACTCATCGATGTATTTACGTTCTTGACATAATAACACACTTGATAAACCCATTTTCATAATAATTAATAATATCAGGAATTGCATTGTTGACATTATTTTCTTTGATTGGAAATAAATTCTCATCTCTTTAAAGAAGGGGAATTTATAAAATCATAATAGTAAATTACGATAATTGTATGCAGGCGGTACACGGGTAATAACTAGGGTCCGGAAATGTATGCCACAACGCAGGGTCGGCACTATTTTTTAAGCGCCTTGGAAATGATATACGCGTGTATTTCTTGCCCGTGCATACGTACACCACTGACCGTGCCTAGTAACTCGCACTAGGACTCGTAGTATGCCGTTGTACGTCGATCCAGTGCACGATCTTGTGGCACACTTTCCGACCCTAATATACGCATAACTCAATCATGCTTCACCACATAGATAATAGAGAAAAATTCAAAAACAAACGTCATCAAATCTGGCTATGAACGAGAGAGATGGAAATAGCGGTTATATAGAAGCTCGAAGAGACTTTGCCGTCAATTTTTTGACAAGTGGCCGTCACAATTGTAAAATAAACAATGGCTGTCATATAATGTAACAGCCTTGGCAATTAAATAAGGTTATAAATGTAAGATTAAAAATAGAAATATGTCTTTTTTTGCTCCGCCAACTTTGATGACGGTTTTTTTTTTGATGGCTCATTATTTATTTGAACTCTGCACATTGTATACACTGCAAAAAAACGAGTCTAGTGGTTTATTTAAGTAAGAATTAAGTATTGTGATCCGTTGTCATCAGCATATTTGACTTGATTATTGCTTTTTTTTACGACGATATTTTCACAATGGTTCATTTTAGAGGTTAAGATACATACATATATAAAATCGTACAACAAATAAATTATTGCGCTTAACAACTTTTGCCGACATTTTTATCGAAGAAATAGAAGATCGAATTATAGCATTTTTTATTTCAAATGTCTAATATTGATATACAAGCAATATGGCACTGTAACCTCATTTGGACAAAATAATATACTTAAACATTCACTAACATGATAATCAAATTAAATAAACGTTGATTTTCGTGGACACACTGGTCTCTAACCTACGCTGTAAGAAATGGATCGTTTTACGTTGGAACAACGTTGGGAAATATTGAAAAATTATTTCCAAAGTGAATGCTGTGTTGCAGAAACAGTGAGAAAATGGAGAACAATTTTTGGTCGAAATGAAGCTCCGTCAGCGCCTGGTGTAGGAAAGTTCGTGAAACTGGCACGCTTATGGATAACAGAAGTCATCTACGTGCTCGTCCGGTGCGCACGGCTGAAAGAATTGCGGCTGTTGCCCAAAGTGTACCGGGTGGGCAAATTTCGATGTTTTTATAGGGTATCTCGGTAACTGTAAGGGCTATGGAAAAATGAACCCACCTTTCCCGACCTCTTTTTTCGAGATAAATTCATTGGTGAAAACCAGAATTTGCTATATCTTTTCGTTTTCGAGTTGTAAACGAAAATTGATTTTTTTGAGTTTTCGATTGGTGTCGATAACTCGGTTGTTTGTAAAATTAGAAGAAATCTGTTTGCACGTTCTACAGGCACTTTTTTAAGTAGAATAGGATTTCCTTAACAGATTTTTTATATCTTGTGTAGTTTTCGAGTTATGGCATAAACTTATTTTTTTAAATGGAAACCATAGTTGGCTATGATTTAGCTAAAAAGAGGATTTTTTTCTCTTTACAACGATATATAGTTTGTGGGGTCTATGATGAGTGTTTATGCGGAAACAGTTAAAAATTTTAATTTTTTGTATAGGTATACTTACTTTGTTTTTTCTTTGCAGGAAGAGTAAGTTTCTATAGTAACACATTGTTACAACAATGTTTTAATAATAATAACTGTTGCTATGGAAATTTACTCCTGCGAAAAGTAACATAAATACATAGTAACAGTCGTATATAATGAATGGTATATTAAACTTAAATAACTAATTATGACATATTAGTGACTAATTAATAATTAATTATAACATATTCATAACAAGAAAGTTTAACACACTTAACTATCAAATTTGTAACAAATAATGTATGTAAAAAATACGATACAATATATTTTACAAAAACAAAACTAGACAGATTAAAAAAAAATACGAGCATGATTATTTACCTAAAGTTTTCAAATTGTCGTCCGTTGTTTGCGATGCACAGTTCACATCGCTTTGAAACACTTTTTTGTTGCATTATAGATGTGAATATTTGAAACGGAATTCAGACAGTCTATAAGATTTTCTCTCAGTTGAACCAGTGTATTATTTGTCTTTTTGTATAAATTGTCTTTAATGGTTCCCCAAAAAAAAGAAATCTAACGGTGAGAGATCTGGCGACCGAGGAGGCCACTTTACTGGCCCATTGTTCCCTATCCATTTCTCCCCAAAATTAGTATTTAATAATTCCGAGATTAAATTAGTATTATGGGTGGTGCCCCGTCTTGTTGAAAAAATACATGTCGTCTTTCGTTAAGTGGCAAGTTGTCTAAAAAATTCTTCTACTATGTGGTAGTTTATCATATTGTAATACCGTTGACCATTTAAATTGTCATCATAAAGTTGGTAAGCTAAAATGCGGTTATTATATAGGGCACACCATACACTAAAACCGATACGTCCTTGATTTTGAACATCAACAGTCTGATGAGGATTATCTTCAGACCAATAATGTTTGTTGTGTCGGTTGAAAATTCCGGCACTACTTACGTAACTTTCATCTGTCCAAATGATATTTTTAAAAAAATAATTGGTCTTGCTCAATTTGTTGTAGGTACCAATTGCAGAAATCCAGTCGGCGTTCAGGATCAGTTGGAAGGAGCTGTTGTTGTTTCCCTTATTGTATAAGGTCTAAATTTGTGTTTTTTTAAAACTGAAAGTGCTCTTCGTCGCGATATACCAGACTCTGCTTCAATTTGCCTACTTGAAATTGAAGGATTTACGACTACCATACCAACAACATTTATGGCAACATCCTCAGCATCTTGAATACGATAATTTTTTGGTCTTGGTTTATTAAATCCTCCGTATTCAACGAGGTTTTCTTTTAGTCTACCAAAGATGGATATATTAGGTTGTCTCCTTTCAGGGTAGCGATTAAAATATGCTTCCGATGTAGCTTCAGAATGATATCCATTTTGAATAAAACACTCTAGCATATTAAACTTTTCGTAATTTTGATACGCCATCGCGCCTTGTCAATTTCTTTAATCGAAACTTTAAAATTATAATGCAAGCAAAACCAAACATAAACAATTAATCAAACAGTAATGTGTAACTGTGTATTTACATCCCAATATCCAACTGTTCTGTTTTCAAAATGACAGGCGCCTACTGTGCAAAATCATTGAAATTACTATACTGTCCTTTATTAGAAAACATATGTTTTTAACTGTTTCCGCATAAACACTCATCATAGACCCCACAAACTATATATCGTTGTAAAGAGAAAAAATCCTCTTTTTTAGCTAAATCATAGCCAACTATGGTTTCCATTTAAAAAAATAGAAGTTTATGCCATAACTCGAAAACTACACAAGATATAAAAAATCTGTTAAGGAAATCCTATTCTACTTAAAAAAGTGCCTGTAGAACGTGCAAACAGATTTCTTCTAATTTTACAAACAACCGAGTTATCGACACCAATCGAAAACTCAAAAAAATCAATTTTCGTTTACAACTCGAAAACGAAAAGATATAGCAAATTCTGGTTTTCACCAATTAATTTATCTCGAAAAAAGAGGTCGGGAAAGGTGGGTTCATTTTTCCATAGCCCTTACAGTTACCGAGATACCCTATAAAAACATCGAAATTTGCCCACCCGGTACGTGAAAACCCAAGAACCTCAACTCGTCACAGAGCACAACTTAATGTCAGTCGCACTTCTCTGAGGAGAATATTACATAAAGACCTCGGATTATTTGCTTACAAGTTGCAACTTACTCAAGAGGTAAAGGAAAATGGCCATCCACTTCGTTATCGTTTCTCCGTGTGGGCTTTAAATGAGTTTGAAAATGACGCCGATTTCAATCCAAAAAACATTTTTTCGGACGAAGCTCATTTTCATCTTGGAGGAGGACATGTTAATAAACAGAACTGTAGGATTTGGGGTTTGGGAGTCATAGAGAAGCCAATGTATCCTGCAAGAGTGACTGTTTGGTGTGGGTTTTGGAGTGGTGGCATCATTGGTCCGTACTTCTTTCAAAATGAAGATGGTAACAGCGTTACAGTAAATGGAATGCGTTACAGAGGCATCCTGGAGTGGGTACTGGAACCTTCGGCGTAGAAACAAAAAACTGGACGTTTTCCACGAAACACCGAACTACTACACTTTTCTCGACGCGCGTTTCGCCAACCAAGTTGGCATCTTCAGGAGAAGATTAAAGAAGATTACAGAGGCATGTTAACTGATTTTTTGTGGCCGCGTTTGGACGATTTGGACTTGGACAAGCTTTGGTTCTAGCAGGATGGAGCAACGTGTCACACAAGCCGTGAAACAATCGATCTTTTGCACACTAAATTCGGTAACCGTGTTATCAGCCGTTATGGAGAATAATTGGTCATCGCGCAGCTGCGATTTACCGTTGGACTATTTTTTATGTGAAGGAAAACATCAATCGAGTTATTCGTGCAATAGATCCACAAATAATCGAAAATGTATTGCAAAATTGGGTGAAAAAAATGAACTACTGCCAAGCCAGCCGCGGCGACCATTTAACTGAAATTCTTTTTCATAAATAATGGGAAGGCATACTTTCTTGAATAAAGCAACAATCTTT
Source organism: Aromia moschata (assembly GCA_029963805.1). Classification (NCBI taxonomy): domain Eukaryota; kingdom Metazoa; phylum Arthropoda; class Insecta; order Coleoptera; family Cerambycidae; genus Aromia; species Aromia moschata. The sequence goes on along the minus strand of JAPWTK010000527.1, from coordinate 37,396 downwards.
TAAAAAGAAACCATCTGATGGCCCACACTATAGTGAATAAAAATTACTCACCCCTATTTTTAATAGCTTAGTGAGGAAGGCTATCTTTCTAGGGTTAAGAGGATAAGTTGTACATACATACATATATGGTTATAAAGCGTGAATGTATTGCTTTCGTTACTGTATTCAATATTAGTACGCCTATGTCCCGCAGCACATTTCGGCCAGCTCTATTAATAGCTGACAGATACCAAGATGGTTGACTGTCTATTTCACATGTATTTTTGGTGTTAAAGCAACCCTAACATTTTTCTGAAACCAGTTTTCACCTAAAAAAAAAAAATAAAACAAAAACATGTCTCATATGATGTGTATTTTTTGGGAAACATTGTGCATACCTTGTTCAGAACATTGCAGTTGATGCGACGAATTTTTTATGAAAAAATCACTGTTAAATAATAAAATAATGTAAACCCAAATCTAATGTAATCCCAAGATCATAAACCCAAATACCTAAGTATGTATGTATATGTATGTCTAACGTGCGAAATTTCAAGCTAATGTGTCAGTGTTTCCATATCCTCGTATAAAGATATACTGTGTGTAGGCAGTAAGAACAGACAAGACTACTGGATATTTTTTAAGGACAAGGGTAACTGACCTAATTGTAATATTTTTATATATTGCACAATTTATTCTGAGAATTATTTTAATTAAGCTTAACAGTAATTAAGTCTTAAGTCTAGATTATTGAAGCGCGTCTTCTGTTTTTACTTGTAAGTTGTTTCTATTAATTTGAAGAAAGACGCTGTAATGTTAAGAGGGGGTCAAGTGATAACTCTTTAAATATATATGGATGCTGATAGCATCGACGGACAGTCCAGTAGTGTGCGAAAATCTTCAAGGAGTTACATCGGATGAGAAAAATTTAAAAGTGAGTAAATATATAGACAATAGAAAATAGTGCTTGCATTAAATGTTTTTAAAATTGTATGTTATTTGTAAAGAAAATCATAATTTGTACAAGTGAACTAGACAGCAAATTTGGAAAATTTGGAAAATTCCAGTATTTTGGAACGAGGAAATCTGTTTATATAAAATAATGTAATATAATTCAGTTTAGTCTAAGTGTTAATTTAACCAGAAAAAATATGGAAATTTAAAGAATAAAGAACAATATGACTTGAAATTTTATATGACTTGAATGAAATTTTCAAAATTATGAGATATATAGAAAACGATGGGATGCCAATAACAAATACCATTTGTATTTGTTATCGTAAATTAGTAAGTGCGAATTATAAATAAGCACATATTTTTATTTAATTTTTGTGGATATAAAACATGTATTGTAGATTTTCATTACTTTCACTGTGTTGTTCTCATAGGTATTGATTCGCTGCTACTACTATGTAGTATCGCTACTACTAACAATAAGAAAAAAATATATAAGCATATTTCTTGTTAAAAACCGAAAAAAACGCTATTTCTATTTTAAAATATGTTTTATTTTTCAACATTAATAGGACACCCTGTATTTTTTCAGTCCAAGTTATCTAGATTAGATTAATAGTACAAAATCTAGAGATAGTCCTATTAGAAACGGCGACCTCTTAAAGGTCTATTGTAGTGGCACTCTCACTGATAGAGCACCTTGGTCCTTTTTATTTTATATAGATTCCACAGCCTCTATTATGGGCTCTTTTGAATAGCATTAGTCTTTGACATTTCCTTTCCTAGAATTTGAAATCTCTTCGTCTTATTCAACATATTTGACGTTATACAGGGTGAGAAGAAGTGGCCCACCCCCATAACCGTGTTGTTTTCAGAGATAAAATAGTGAAATCTTAGAATTGGATATTAGACATTAATCTGCATTTACTCAAATTGTCGATAATTTTTATTCACTTCCGGTTTAACCGGAAAAGGACCCAACTTCAACAAAATCTTAAATTTTCGATTCCATTCCATTCCAGTCATCTCCAGTTAAACCGGAAGTGAATAAACATTGCCGACTATGTCAATAAATGCAGATTTAATGTCTAATATCCACTTCTAACGTTTTGTTATTTTATCTGAAAACAATAAAGTTATAGGGGTGAATCACTTTTGAAAATCACCCAGTATATATATGCATTTTCAAACAGTCACTGAAGACACTCAGTTTTTAGCTGGTATTTCAGTTAAGATCAAGACTCAACTGGCGCAGCGTGATTAACTTTTCACTTTTTTGCCGCAAATAAGACAGTTGAATTGTTGACAGTATTTTTCTTGCAGTATCCTCATCACCCCAAAAATCATTAAAAAAAAAACGTGCATATTTTTTCCTCAAATTATTTGTTTACGATTGAATAGAATTTCCGAGTATTTTGTACTATATTTTTAAAGTTTTATACATATCTTGTAATGTACACTACAAATCGTTTTTAATAATTAATTCATTTATATACATATTTATTCATCAGTTTCCATGTTACTTTTAGAGGTTCTCGTTTTTCTCTTCACATGAAATTGGGTACAATATCAAGGGGTAAATAATTTCGTAACATATAATTTCTGTACCCCATATTCACGATTTATATATTTTTTTTGCGGTGACATCATTTTAAACTTATGAACACACGCGTACAATAATTAATAAAATAAAAAATGTAATACGCGTGCAGATGAAAACAAATTTTATTAGATAGCAGCTATGATTTATCACTTATCAGTCCGGATTTTTACTGACCACGATAGTTGCTTCGTGTATCTTAACCTTTGACATGTATGTAAATATTTTTAGTATCATGGAAGACGATTATTGGTTGTTCTTCATTTATCATAAATGCGATTTTGTTTTGTTTTTTTTTTTTTATATTCGTTCATTACATTTTAATGGCAGGGCCAGTCGAAATTTTTTTTTGATATACAGCGTGACGCAACTTCACCAACTCACCCTTGTATATCACTGCTCATTGATAACTTTGATTCTAACCTTTTGAGTGATGTCGACGAACCTTTACATACATTTTTTGTGATTTTTTTTAATAAATAAGCCTCATAAAAAAGCATTAAATATGTGGTCCACGCATCCCGTATAGTAAAGTCATGGCCAACTAGGAGTTTGTCTTGCATTGCACTATTAGCATTTCTTTTAGTATATAATTGACTATCGTAAAGTGGATTGACTATCGTAAACTGATATACAGTTTGTGTAAAGCCGACATCGGCCGGTTATGAAAAAGGACAAATGCTACACTTGTCGTTCTAACAGCAAGCACAGGTGGCGAGAGGGCAGGTCTTATTCCCTTGCTACCTTGGATGCGTGTGCGGTTGCTTCTTATCTATCGTCTCACTTCTATTTGTCCTTTTTCATAACGGGCCGATGTCGGCTTTACACACACGGTATATCTATTACTATAAGACTATCGTAAACTGGATTATCTCAATTTTCATTGGGATTGAATGCTCCAAATGTTGGAGAAAATTGAAATTTAACTCTAGTGGTATAGCGGCGTGTAAAATTTACACATTCGGCTAAACAATGATAGGCCCCGCCCAGATGAGTGGCGCCATCTTGGTATCCTCTTTGTCTATTCCTCCTTTGTGTCTAGTTTTCCTTTGAGTTAGTAAAAATAGAGACGTTTAGGATGACATCCTTTTACTTCGAAGAATTTAACAAGAATGATTTGTGACAATATTTTATTTGTGATTTACCTTATTTACATTACTGTGATGTATACTAGTTTTTTTTTTTTATAAATTCTGAATGGAATAAGTAGAATTTACTTGTCCATGCAAGGCGAAAGAATGAAATATAAATATGTAGTTTCTTTGATTTTTTGCATATCATAAATATAAAATGATGTTAAAATAAAGATGTATTTGTGTTTTAATGACCCAATGCCGTGCTTTATTTAGTAGTGACATTAACCATGCCATTTTAATAACATTTTAAATTGTAAATGTCATTTAAAACGGTAAACTTATTTATTATAAACAATGGAGGTTAGGAGAACTATTTGGAAATTATCAGCAACTTAACATTTTTCACAATTGTCTGGTTTATTTGACAATTTATTTTTAAGAAAAAAGAGGCCACTGGTAACGACTAGAAAAAAATTATGAAGTTTATACATTTTTGTTTCGGCCCCCATTTTGTTTTGCCGAAAATTTTTAAAAGTAAAATAAAGCCGTTTATTTTACCGGGGATTACCTATTTCACAAAGAAATTCATGTCTATTTTGTCGAATACATCGTAATTTTGTCCAAAAACTTTTTTTAAAAACGATTTTTAAAAATCCTAAGGCCATATTCCGAAAAAGTATGAAAATTTACGTCGGAATTGACCTGATCGAATTTTTTTCAGCACCGATAACATTGAAAATAAGCTGACTGAAAATTTCTTCTTTAAAAAAATCACGTCATTTGGGATGTAATGGGTCATATACGATCAATTTTGTAATTATATCCTATACATACTTCTTTACCTACATAAGCCTGATTTCAATTTGGTAATATAACGATTGTGACGTCTACAGAAGTGGGATTTAACCCCACATGGTGGTCCAATAAACTGTAATATTTATTACCACTTTCGTTGTTTTTTTTAATAATTCAACATGTTTACAGGGCGCGATGAAGGCTACGGTACTGTTCCTGGCAGTGCTAGGATGCGCATTCGCCAGTCCTAACGGTTATTACCACCAAGAATACAACTACAAGACGTCGTCGTCTTCCTACAAGAATAACGAGCTGCAGCACCAAACAGACGACCAGGGCTACTACGTGAAAAACGGCGATTTGGAGGGAAGAGTCAGGCCTAGGGTGGATTCCAATAGTGAGCACTCGGAATACGTCAATCCGAATTTAAGAAATACGGATTACAGTACCGGAGTAGTAGGTGGAGCTAATGGAGATCTCTCCTCATACGGCCACATGAGAGCCAACGTTGGCGCCTACAATTCTCGGGACCATTCGGCCGAAGGTTTGGCCCACTCCGACCACATTGCTGGCAATAGGGGTATTCGGGTTATTCTTCAGGTAAGTGGACATATGGGGTTACCCCCCAAAAATAAAGGTGAATTTCACTAAACTGCTCGTCAAAATCAGCGTAACGCTTTTTAGATTAGCACCATTTGCGTTCTCTTAGAGTTAGTGACTTGCGGAGACTTTTATTTTCGGTAGCCTACAGGGTTGGTTTCAATCAGTGGCGGTCGGTGGAATTTGACATGCCAGTGTCAATATCACTTGAGAGTGATATTGTTGTGTTCCGCTAGTTGTACTAGCGAATCCATAGTCTTTAACTGCCTGGGAATGTATTTCTACAGCTCCCAGGGCTTTGAGTGCTGCTTGGCTATCAGAGATAATCTGGATCCTCTTATTTGTGTAAGACCTCCTGGTCATCATATCTTTTCTCATTCATTCATCATTCATTTCTGCCTGAAATACGGTTGCCAAGTTCCCCAGGTTTATGCTAATTTTGCACCCTGTGTCTCTCTTTATTGCACCCGCTCCAGTGCTTTGTTCCGTTTTGGACCCATCTATGTACCAGATGGTTCCATTCTGTTGGACTGACGTGTGACTTCTGTCTTCCTCTCCCTCATTCGGTATAATTACCCGATGAGGTTTGTGAAAGACTATGGCACAGCCAATTCTGTCCCACCGCATGTTTAACATGCGGCTTTGCTTTAATTCTTTAAATATATCTGTATGGAATCCCCCGTCTTGTGGTGGTTACTCCATATCCGGAAATTTCTAGCCTGTAAGTTGCCATCAAAGCCTCCGCCTCCAGCACAATGTGTAGAGGCGGAATAGCATTGCTTCCATAGCTGCAGTGGGCGTTGTTTGCATGGCCCCTGTTGTTCCTAAGCAGGCAAATCTTTGTAGCTTGCTTAGTTTTGCTATGGCTCCCTTTTTTCTAGCTTCGTGCCACCAGATTAGGGGCCATACGTTACCATGGGAATTATTACTTTGGAATATATCCAAAGTGCCATTCAGGGGATGCCAAATAAACCCACTGGTCATCAACCCTTCTACCATTTCCAACGTAACTTTCGATCACGAAAGCTTTTTGTTCCGCCGTGATTTAATTTTCTTCTTAATAAAAATTTGAGAAGTTGACAGTTCTAAAGGTGCGTATTCATTTGCAACAGAATGCTCCGAACGAACCAAACGCGCCGCGCGCGGTGTAACAAACATTTGCGCGGACAATTCGGGCTGTTTGGAGTGTTTGCGGTGTTCGCTGCGTTCCCACCAGTAATCAGTGTTGTTTGTGTGTTCGTCGACATGGATGCTGATGATGTGATTGTAGCCGCTGGTGCTTTTTTTTATTATAAACGCGTTAACGAGCGTTAAAAAGAAGAGAAAAGAAAGAAAAATGTGGGCAATACGCCTTTTTTTGCGACGTAAAAATATGGCCTTACTCAGTGACCTGGATTATATGCATTTGAAAAATTTTACGAGGAGGGCTGCAGAAGACTTTGAGAATCTAATATGTCTAGTAGGTCCTAGCAGTGGCGATGCGTGATATTTCAGTTAGCCATATCTTGAAAACGACGAATGGGACCCACTTCACTTTTTAGGTGATGACTATACATCTTTTACAGAAAGGATTTATAGTGAAAAAAACCGTCAGCAAAGTTTGCGAAAAAAATTTTCAAAAAACATTGGAGCACTCCCTGGGTTCTCAGTAACGCTCTGTGGAATAGGTAGTATATTTTTTTTCATAATCTAGAAACAAATATAAGAAGACGTTTTTCGATTTGTTGCAAAATATTTTTGTTTCAAAAAGTTATGGCCATTTTAATTTTGGGAAACAAAATGTTCCTATAAAATTAAAATTAAAATGGCCATAACTTTTTGAAAAAAAAATATTTTGCAACAAATCGAAAAACGTCTCCTTATATTTGTTTCTAGATTATGAAAAAAAATATACTGCAAATATTCCAGAGGGCGTTACTGAGAACCCAGAGAGTGCTCCAGTGTTTTTGAAAATTTTTTCGCAAACTTTGCTGACGGTTTTTTCACTATAAATCCTTTCTGTAAGAGGTGTATAGTCATCACCTAAACAGTGAAGTGGGTCCCATGCGTCGTTTTCAAGATATGGCTAACTGAAATATCACGCACCGCCACTGGGTCCTAGAATAGCCAAGACTTTCCATTGTTTTTTTTGACATCATTTGGGGCGCATCCCATATTTTTGGCAATTACCGCCCACGCATCATGCTTTATAATTTTATTAAAATACAAGCCGTTTGTAGGATCCCATAATACAGGTTGCCTTTCAAACTGATCAATCAGCTCAAGGCATTTTTCCCTGCTCCAGTCCATTTTCTTCGATAAATTACTTGTCCGCCAAGAACGGAACGCGACAAACACAGCAAACACAGCGAACACAGCAAACGCACCAAACGTCCGTATCCACTGAGCACCAGCGAACGAATAATTCCCTTTGCGCAAATCGCGTTTACCGACAAACCTCGGAAAATGTTCGGCGCAACGTACTGATTAGACAAATTTGTTACAGCGCGCGCGGCGCGTTTGGTTCGTTCGGAGCATTCTGTTGCAAATGAATACGCACCTTAAGAGTAACAATAATTCAAGACATACGGGATTGATTCCACGGCATACGTTGAGGACGTTTTTTTTTATTACGATAATTTCAAGCCAAAAAATACTATTCCAGGTTCCTACGGAGCCAGCTACGGCGGATCCCAAGCTTACAACGTCGCATCGAACCTTCGCACCATGACGTCCGGCATACAGGAGCAACTCGAACGCGACCTGCAGCAGGCTATAGAAGAAAACAGAGCCTACTCCACCAACCAACTGGAATTTTCCGAATTAGAGAGGGAACTGAAACAGAACTTGTCGAACAGGATCAACAACGAACTGACGAACAGATACGGCCAGCAGAGTGTACGAGGCGGTCTGTCTTACACCCTATCAGGGGGTAGACTGCACTCCACCGCCAACTATGACAACCAGGAATTGCTAGACCTCCGGAGGCAGTTGGAAAACAACCTCCTGGCTAACTTAAGAACGCAATACAATCAGGCTTACGGCAGTAGCAACAGATACGTGTACGCCAGTACCGCGAGACCTGTTTATACGACGACGTCGAGGCCCGTTTACGAGTATACCTCTACCACAAAGCCCATTTACTACACGCCCATTAGACCCTCGTATCCGGACTCTCAAACTAACTACGTGCAATACACCCCGGTTTCTAATCCCGAAAGTATAACGACTATCGCGTCCAGAGTTCAGAATCAGCTGGACAGTCGTTTGAATCAAATGCTCGAGAATATACAGAGAACGCACTTTTCGTCTAGCTCGTCGTATTCTCTCGTGAATTCAGAGACGTTGTTGGAGAGGTTAAGAAACGAACTGAGGAACAACGTGACGTCTTCCCTCGACGAAGAGATCAGCAGGAACTATGGAACACAAGTCCAGAGAGACGGTCACATGTTCACCGTCGGGACAGGGGGGTGCCACTGCGAGCCAATACAATTACGCGACTAGGGACTTGGAAAATTTACGATCCCAAATCGAAAGGAACCTCATCGAGAAGTTGAACCGCGACTTTGAAAGATATAAAACCAGGTAATTTTTTTAGAAAATATGCTAATTATAAGTTTGTAGTTCTATGAGTGTCAATATGTTGGCAAAGTCAGATCTTCCGTCTGTAAGTTTAATGTAATTAACTGATGAGAGGGAAGGGCAACAGGCCAATAATATTGCGTCTTTCACACGGTGGCCTCCCCTCTAACCAATTAGTTGACTTACGTCAACTCACAGTGCGAAGATATGACTTTGCCAACAGTGTATTCTGATAATTAACCGTGACAGATTTTTTATTTTTCGTTTCAAGGGGGTTTTAGATTTTCCCAAAAAGAAAAGGCTATGATAGGAGTAATTGAATAATTACACCGGCACACAAAAAAATATTCTGAACCCGAGGCCAATATTTATGTATTTTGATGCGCAGAATACGATGTTTGTTTTACTCCATCACACCAGTTTTCCACAAAACCCCAATTTTGGGTCAAAATTGCCCAAGAAAATACCAAAATCTATTTTTTGTACCGTTCACTCGATATATCGTTTCCGGAGTATTTTTACCCGCTGAAAAGGATTCCGTAGTCCAAATTTACTTCTGACCCTTCATTAACCCAAAAAATGTCCAATTTTGGGCCAAAATTGACCAAAAAGATACTAAAGTCTATTTTTTGTACCGTTTACTTCATATATATCATTTCCGGAGTATTTTTAACCACAGAAAAGGATTCCGTATCCACACTTACCTGTGACACTTCAGTAACCCAAAAAAAGCCCAACTTTGGGTCAAAATGGCCAAAAAAATTCCAAAGTACTTTACCTTTCTATTTTGGTTACTAATTTCTTTTGACTAAACCATTGTTAGAAAGTCAGACAAAGAAACTCATACTAAAACCCAGAGGCCAAACTCGAACTGAAAATTACACAAGCAAACTCATGCTGAAACCCAGACGCACAACTTACACTGAAACTCAAGCAATCAAACTGTTACTCAAACCGAGACGCAAAACTCACACTTGAAATATACAAGCAAACTGAAATTCAGAGAGTATAAGTTACAAATAGAAGACAAATAAGACAAATTCGCGGCTTGTGTGACTGAAACAAAGTTACTGGTAATAGGAGAGTGAAACTGAACTAAACAAGTTTAGCTGAAACGATTTCTTAGTTTACTAGTCTAGTAATAAATTTCAGTTCCCCTGACCTTGCTGCAGTATGAGTTTATCTGCGCAAGGCTGAGTTACAGTTTGTTGCTTTTCATCAACGTTTTGTTCATTGACCTATCACGAGCGTTCAAGTTCACAGCGGTTGAAAATACTCCTTTCTCGAAACGATATGTCTGTAGTAAACGGTACAAAAAAATAGACTTTGGTATTTTCTTGGTCAATTTTGACCCAAAACTGGGGTTTTGTGAAAAACTGGTGGGTGATAGAGCAAAACGGACATCGGATTCGTATTCAACGCATCAAAATACATAAGAATTGACATTCGGATTTTTTTTTGTGTGCCGGTGTTATAGAAGCATAAATCTGACGCAGTTTCTTTTGTAACTCTGTTACTGTAGATTTAAGAAAAAAATGTTTCAAATAAAAGCTGCCCAAAAGTATGCGGTGCATATTATGTGTAGAATGTTTCTAATCATACTATTTAAAATGAATACCGTGTGTATTTGTACACTTTTGAATATCGCATTCAATTTTAGGAGTTTTAGGAATTTTAGGCTTTAAAATCTAGATTTTATAAACCATACATGGTACCTAAAACCCACCGTTTTGGAGATAGTCAACTGTTTTTGAAAAATATCACGATGACAACGCTCTAAATGTATCTAAATATCGCCTGAACCAAAAAAATTAGATACTTGAGATTTGGACAGTTCGATTCATCACAAATTAATCTACCATTTTCATTATTGCAAAAGTTTGCACCATTGTTGTGTTCCTTGTTGTCAGTAAATGCTGTAAATAATATTGTCAAAGCCTACTTGTTTTTTTTTTCCCAAACTTTGTAATTGTACCCGTTGTAACCGTCGTAAAAAGACGAAATATATAATATTTTGCGCTCTTATAACCAAATATAATCACACACAACAATCATCGATTATTCAAACTACATTCTTTTGTTTTACAGCTGGCACCAACGATACAGTCAGTCCAGCCAAAGCAGTCACAGCAGCAGTTATGGTCAATACAGCAGTACACCTAGATATGATGTTTACAGTACACCACGATATGTCTCGTATAACAATCCTCGTTACGAAACTTACACCACACCACAGTACAACCTGTATGACGCAGACGTGGAACCTCTATCGAACAGGCCCACTTCTAACCAACTAACGTCGTTAATAACTGGCAGCGGAACAAGTAGCAGTCACAGCAGCAATAATCAATACCTAGTTGCTGGAGCCGGACAATCTGGTTACCAAACGAGCGGTGTGAAGGGTGGTAGCAGCGTATCTCAACTGCAAAGACAGCTACAGCAAGACTTATCGAGACAACTACAGGCAGCTTTGAGCAGGGGTTACGGTTATTATTCCTCGGAGCCTACAATCCACAATCATACAAAGTGTCACTCCAACAACTCTCAGATGAACTGAACAGAAACCTTACGAGGCAGTTGCAAGAGTACACTTCGAGCGGTTATTATTCTACGTATGGCAATGTCGACCAGTCCCAACTTGCCAACCTACAGAATCAATTGCAAGCCGACTTAATGAGACAACTACAACAAGGCTTGCAGCAATCTTACCACACGTCAAGCTCGTACAGTGCGAGCAGTTCTAGCAGCAGTGGCAGTGGAAATTACAGACCAGTAAGAGGTTACGAAAACTACCAATACGGGCAAATCAATTCTGGGGCAAACGTAGGGCTTACGCAAGGCGAGGATTGTGTTGGGGATGATCCCAATGCTTACGTCAGTCACAGAATGAAAAGAAGTTACCAGCCCTATAGGAGTCAACCGATAGGGTTAAGTGCTACTGGTTACAATAGTCATTACAATCCTTACAGGTCTCGCCCGCAAGAACAGGAACAATTAGGCCTAGGACAACAAGAAGATAATTCTGACTTGACTCAACAAGTGGAAGATGTAAATTATGGCAAATTGCAATTGGGTTCACAAAACCAGCAGCAAATCGGACAAGGACAAGAAGAAGACGATTCTGATTTGACACAACAAGTAGAAGATGTAAATTATGGCAAATTGCAAGCAGGTTCTCTCAGCCAACAACAAATCAGTCAGGGACAACAGGAAGATAATTCTGACCTGACACAACAAGTGGAAGATGTAGGTTACGGCAAATTGCAATTAGGATCTCAAAGCCAACATCAATTCGGTCACAGACGACAGGAAGATACTTCTGACCTAACACAACAAGTGGAAGATGTAGGTTATGGCAAATTGCAATTGGGTTCACAAAATCAGCAGCAAATCGGACAAGGACAAGAAGAAGACGATTCTGATTTGACGCAACAAGTAGAAGACGTAAATTATGGCAAATTGCAAGCAGGTGCTCTCAGCCAACAACAAATTAGTCAGGGACAACAGGAAGACAATTCTGACCTGACACAACAAGTGGAAGACGTAGGTTACGGCAAATTGCAATTAGGATCTCAAAGCCAACAACAAATCGGTTATGGACAACAAGAAGATAATTCTGACCTAACACAACAAGTGGAAGATGTAGGTTACGGCAAATTGCAATTAGGATCTCAAAGCCAACAACAATTTGGTCACAGACAACAAGAAGATAATTCTGACGAAACACAACAAGTGGAAGATGTAGGTTATGGCAAATTGCAATTGGGTTCGCAAAATCAACAACAAATACCCACAGGACAAGAAGACAATTCTCATTTAACTCAACAAGTCGCAGGTGCTGGTTATGGAAAGCTGCAATTGGGATCGCAATATAATCAACAAACCGGGCAAGGGCAAGAAGAAGACGATTCCGATTTGACTCAACAAGTGGAAGATGCAGGTTACGGCAAACTGCAACTGGCGTCACAAGATCATCAACTTATTAACCAGGGACAACTAACAGAAAATCATCAACAAGTAGAAAGCGGTGATTTAACTCAGCAAGTTGAAGACACCAGATACGGACAATTTCAGCCAAGTTCTCAACAACGGCAACAACAGTCAGAATACAACAATGAACATTTACAATCAAGTTCACAAGGACGTTACAGACCTGGAAAATTACAATTAGGTTCTCACCAAGAAATTAATTATGGTCAACAAGAAGATAATTCCGACTTAACTCAACAAGAGGAGGACGCAAGTTTTGGTGGAGTAGAAGTGGGCTCTCAGCGAAGACCACAACAGACGGAACGAAGCACTGCATATCCAGGACAGGGTCCTCAGAGTGGAATACGCCAAGATTTGTCACAACAGGTGATTAATATTAAATAATTTTAAATTTTACGTTACTCCCTAATTAATGTGTCGCGTTTTCTTTTTATTTACAATGTGAGAAATTATAGCGAGTTTCTATGCTCTAATACCCTCATTAATTTAGTTCACATTCCTTATAATTATAGTACGGAATACTGTTTTTGCTTTTTTTTTTTTTTACTAATTTTTGATAGCTGTGACAGTATATTTCATTTTTCAGCCACAGCGGTACGTTCCATCCGCCAATTTGGGGCAGCAAAGTAGACAAGTAGGCAACGTTGACTTCAACTGGCACACAACTAGCCACCAAAAACCACAGGAACAGTATAACACAGAGCTAACGCAACAAGCTGAAAATTCAGACTTAACTCAACAAACTGAAGATGATGAGTTTGGTCTTAATAACCAAAGCTTGAATACTCTTGACGATTCACGATCAACTTCGGAAAATCTAGAGCCCAATCAAGTTCGATTTGTTCAACAACTTGAACGGGATCTCTCCAGTCAACTTGACAGTGCTCTAAAAACCGCCTCCGACTCCACCAACTCCACTAATCTGTCCAAACTCCAAAGAGAACGGCTTATTTATCAAGTGTTAGTTGACGATATACAAAAAAAATATCACCGATCAATTAGAAAGCATCAGAAGAGGCGAAGGACGTAGTGGATATTTCTCTTACACATATTATAGTTTTAGTAACCAACAGTTGTTTAACTTAAAGAAGAAGATTGAAAATGACTTAAAATTGCAACTCCAGCAAAAAGTATCGCAGTTAGATGATCAACAAAATCAATTTGCACGAGGTGATCAATACATAGGAAATCAACAATTTGAAGGCAATGGTTTAGAAAACAGTGATTTAACGCAACAAAGGGAAGTTAACAGTTACCAATTAGAAACTGGGCAACAAGATGTAGATCAAATCCAGCAAGCTTCACAAAACTCCCAATTCAATCAAAATCCTACCCGGCAAGTGGATAACAGCTATTACCCACAACAAATTCCTTCGGCCAACTTACAGCGGCGAAAGGCCTAGAATACAACGCCCAATCGACAGCAATAAGTTCATCCAGACAGAAATAGACCAGCAACAGCAGTTACATTCGGATTCTGGAGTTTTCAATCAGCATCAAACTAATTTGCCGACGTCAAGTCAAATTACTGAACAGAACCAGGAAAGAGTAAATGAAGAGTATAACACAGAAATTCCAAGTAGGGTTGAACCTTTAAACGTTGCTGACTTAACCCAACAAACCACCGGTGATCAACAGGAAGAGACAAGCTTCGCAGACGACCAACAAACCCTGGAAAGTGAGAGTACTCCTCAACAACCTGGTGGACAAGCCATCAGGATTACGGATCAAGGGCAGATTGTTGCCAAACAACAATCGTTAGCAGACGCGGAAAGAGAGGCAGATTTATTGATTCAAAAGCTTAGTGACCATCAACAGAATCGTCCAACTACTCCCGCTGGAGAACGATTTACTTACGGATACCATAACCGACCAGTGCCCCAGGAAATAAACGATCCTTATAGGCACCCTAGGCCACATGTGCCCGACTCATCCCGTTACATGTACGGCAGGCACGACAGTTACAGGGGCAATCACCACCAACAATTCCACTATGGTCACTCGAACAGGTTGAACAACATTTTGAGGAAACGTCTACTTTGCGACCAACAGAATACGGACTTGCAAATGTTGTTGAAAACGTAGAACCCAACTCTGTAAATCCGAATATTGGTGTAAAGGGTCATAGATATCGTCCTTACAATGCTGCACCACCACCGCCTAATCAATTAGGTGCTGTACCACCACTGCCAAATCAAGTAGGTGCCGTCCCACCACCAGTGATACCACCACAGCCCGGAAATATTCCTGTAGAACAACCTGTCCCACAGGTACCGTCAGAGCCCGCTGGTGTTCCTCCAGAGCCGTCACCTGAGACCCCCGGCCAGGATTTATCTGGAAATGTACCTGACGAAAACTTACCGTGGTGGAAAAGATTCGGAAATAAGATTAAATCCGGTGCTAGTAGCCTTAAAGAGAAATACATTGGTTAAGCTGATTTAAAAGACTAATTATTATTAAGAAACTTATAGGAATGTCATTAACTTATTTTTTCAATAAAACGTTTTTAATATGTATGTTGTTTTGGTCATTTTTATTGTTTGTTACATGGGGTTCCTTTCAGTCGATAATCATTAAATTCCCTGGCTTTCATCAGGTTTTTCAGGATCGAAAATTAGAACAGTTCCTGGCTTACTGTAAGGAACAGTTAATTTTTTGTTACACTTAACTTTGAGTACAATTTTTTATTTAGAGCTGAAGCAGTAGAGTTGAAGACAGGTTTATTTTATGTAAATACTATTTCATAGGACTGGAAATTGTGAAAAAAATGTCCAAATCTATTTTTTGATTATAGACCTTTAACGAAAGTTATAGGCTCATACAATATGTCTAAAGTATCTGCATATTATAAAATACATTAATTAGTTATTACTTTCGACTTCATTGTGAAATAGCAAGTGACTGACATGTTACAAATACTGCCAGAAAAATACAAAACACAAGTTGTGTTGTTTTTAAAGGAGAAAACCGATCAAAATTAATATCTTAACAATAAATTAAATTTAGTTTCACTTTAGTTTTAAGATTTTTTTTATTGTACCAGTCCCACCAACAGATAATATTGTTTATCTCTGTGGGAGTTGCGAGGAGTTTTATGGCTCTTGTGTAACTTGATCTGGTGAATAAATATAAATAAATAAATAAATAAAAAGATAGAGCTGTAAATAAGAAAAAAACACTTTCAGCTAGGTCTTTCCTTGCTTCAGTGCCCTGCAAACAGATGGCCTAAGAAGTTTTCAATAACTTTATGGTGTCCACGCATTCTAAAAAAAAATGGTGTTTACAGGGTTTATTTAATTTTTTGGCATTATTACACAACAGAACCGAATTATCCAGTAGAAGAGACACAAATTTGGTATGTATTTTTCTTGATCAAATATCCATGTTTAATTAAAAAATATCTTAGGCAATCTAGATACATTTTGAGTGCATAAAAATTATATTTTTATGACCTTATATAAAGTTATATATTTAAGTTCTGCAATGTGTGCAATACTGCATTACTTATTTGAAACATTTCTGTAGATTAATGGCATCTTTCAACCCAATCAAACCCAGTTCAAATATGCCAATGAATTAATTCGCTTTCGTGGTATACTGGTCTTGTAAAAAATAAGTTATGCAACACTCTATACACGACGCTTATATTAAAATTTTCCAATGACAATAATACAATAATAAGTAAAAAGCAGAGCTTAGGTTTCTTTCTCAAATACAGAAAAAAAGTTCTGTTTAAACCAAATAAGTACATTGTTCTATACAGTACAATGTGTCAAATTATGTTTTCCAAAAGTAATGGTCGAAACAGTTACAAATAAAATATGAATCGAACAGGTGTTACTTTCAAGTAGGGATATTTAAAAAGCCAAAATAAATAACTCACCTCGGGTAAATTATTGAAGTATTTTATGAAGTCCTGTTGCTGCTGTATATCTAAAAAAAATGTATTTCCCTTAAATCATATTTGACGAAATTTAGCTAATACAATTATCATGTATATAATTTAATATCGTTTAAAATTCAATATGACCACTTTATTTTTATACATAGGGGTGTCAGGAAGCTCTCCCAAAGTTCAAGAAACAATGTACCTATGTTCCACGCATTATTCAGTGTTTCTTATTGTTCCTTTCGATCACAATATTGAATTTTTAATGTATCTTTCTTACACAGATAAAGTGTTAAATCCTCTTAGTGGATAATAAAGACAAAGCCTACTTGTACGAGGATTTGTAGTGAAGTTAAAATTAATGGGTTTTGCAAAAATAATTTTTTAAAAAAAAAAAAAAAAGGGAAAAAAAAAAAAAAAAAAAACCTTTTTTGTTATTGACCCGGGGGGGGCAGGAAACCCTTTTTTTTAAAATTTTTATAAAAAATATTTTTTTTTGCAGGAAAGGGGGTGGTATAAAAAAGAGGGTTTAACTTTTTATGCTTATTACTATTCTTATTCTTATTACGAAAAATTTTTTGCGTGAACCGACCATAAGTAATTCATTTTGTAGAAGTTGCTCATATTTACCTAAATTTAAAGCCTGATGTGGTTCTGTGTCTGCCATAACAAAGAATCCGGGTATATTCGACCCAGACGAAAACTATTACTTGAATTAAACAAATTCCAATGTATTTTTAAAATACAACACACAACATGTGAATATAGGTTAATAATTATTTTATTATTGAACTCCACTTCACACTTTTTCGCCGATTCCCGCCATCCGCCATGTATCTCTACACATTTCTTCTTCTTCTTTCAAGTGTATAGGCACTTTTTGAATCTACCAGTACAAAAAGTATTTTGTCTATGACCAGTACATACATAGCATAGACAAAATATAAATATACATATATAATGTATATATACTTTTTGTACATAGTATACACCAGGTATGTATACCACGGTTAATAAATTACCTCGGTCGGCTCATTATAAAAGAGGATGCTTTGACGCTTTTACGTCAGTAAAGCTTTGGTTTATATTTTTCAAATGTTGATGAGAAATATATGTTTATTTGGCACCTCTTATTCGAAATTTAATGTGAAGACACTATTTCCTTCTATCTTCTTGACACTGGAATACCTATATTGATTTATAAATTCCTGGTTTGTAGTTGAAATTAAACTATTGTTTAAATAAATATTTCAATACCACTTTCCAGTGGCGGCCGGTGATTTGGAATGCTCGTATTTTTTGTAAGGAGGGATGAGGGATGGGACTCACATTATATTAGAGGTGGTAATTAGAATGATTACTAGACCTCAGTAAGAAGGCTATAATAGCAAAAAAGTTTTTCAAAAAAATATCTGCCTCTCTAAAAGATCTTGGAAACCGCTTGTAAAATATTTGCGACATATTTTTTTCCATAATCACCAAGTAAAAACAGAGTAGGTATTTTTTTTTTTACATCTGCGATTTTCTCGAAAACATGTAGTATCGATCTGTAAAAATTATGGTAGGTAATTAGAATTTTTTTTTTCATTCCAATATTTTGTTTTTGAGATTTTGCATTACTTTATTATTTTATTAATTTTGCAAAAAGACAAAAATAACAATTTTTTTATTCACTTGGTAATTGTGGAAAAATATACATATGATTTTGCAAGGCGTTTCCAAGATCTTCTAGGAAAGCAGATATTTTTGAAAACATTTTTGGCAAGTTTCATTTGTAGTTTTTTTGCTATTACAGCCTTCTACTTCAGTCTAGTTCATCCCCTAGAATATGATGTGGGTCCTATCCCTCCTTACGAAAATACGAGCATTTCAAATTTGACCACTGCCACTTTCACTTTTATAATTTTCGCATGAAAAATAAATATTGTTAACAATTGATAATTTCTTTAGTAATCATTCACATAATGCAAAACTTAGAAATTGGGGCTTGAAAATCAAAAGCACTTTAAATGAGGGGTTAAACCCTTTAACTGAGGACTTTACCCAGCTCTGGCTGTAATGTATTTCTCTGCTTCTTGGTCGGCTATTAAGTAAAGGATTGATTCAAATACCTATCTAGTTGCAAAAAAAGTCAAAAGTCGTATGCAATGTAGAAATAACATCATTTTTAAAAACATTCCTTTTTTCAACCGCAACGATACGCGATTCACTGTTATTTTCAGTAGAGAAGGATTGATAGAACTTATCTTATCACTTATCACTTATCATTATCACATCATCCACAGATCATCTGACGTTGAGAAAATATCTTTGTAAGTGAACGCACTTTTAAAACAGCCGATCGACATTCTTCTGTGCGTTATCCGACATTTGTAAATTCGTGACATTTCTTCTGTGATCGTAGGAGAAAATCCGGTACATGCTGTGAAATTTAACATTTTATTTAGTACTTGTATAGATTGACCTTTCTTTTCAAAGTTATATTTGTTATATCAAAATGTCCAAAAGAAGAATAGAGGTATTAGACCCTTTCATAAAAAAGAAAAGGTAAATTTAATTCTAGTAAATTAGTGTGGCTGTGCTTAATATTATTGTTATCTTTTTAGAGAAGAAAGGGGTATTAGCACCGCCGTTACAACTCAAGTTTCATTAGGCTCCATAAATTCATATACAGGACTACCATACACTCAGAAATATCATGAATTATTTCGAAAGAGGATCGGTCTTCCAGTATTTGAGTACCGTGCAGATTTCATGAGGTTACTTTCGGAACATCAATGTATAGTTTTGGTGGGTGAAACCGGATCCGGTAAGACGACACAAATACCACAGTGGTGCGTAGAATATGCACGCACTATCGGAACAAAAGGCGTTTGCTGTACACAACCTAGGCGAGTGGCTGCCATGTCAGTTGCACAGAGAGTGTCGGAAGAAATGGACGTTGCCCTGGGCCAAGAAGTCGGTTACAGCATCCGTTTTGAGGATTGTTCGTCTGCTAAGACAATCTTGAAGTTAGTTCAGTTACTTTTTAATTATATGCAGTTTATATCCCTCATGTTTCAGTTAGTTGAATTGCTATATTCAGCATGTATATCTTTTGATTGATCTCTGTTCCATTTTTTACTGTAGATATACAAAAATACCTAATGCATGTATAGGTTATGTAGTTCTTATAATAGTTTTTTTCCCTAAAAGGTCAGATATTAGTTGCCCACCTCTAAAATCTATGGAGCTGTCATATCTTTTTCAAAAATATAGGACTGTTGGTTGCATTAAGGATCCCATAATTATCTTTTACAACTCTAGGTATATGACAGACGGTATGCTACTAAGAGAAGGAATGAGCGATCCAATGTTAGACGCTTACCAGTGCATTCTTCTCGACGAGGCCCATGAACGTACTCTGGCCACAGATATTCTGATGGGCGTATTAAAAGAGGTTATAAAACAGCGGAAAGATTTAAAGTTGGTCATTATGAGCGCGACGTTAGACGCGGGCAAGTTTCAGCAGTACTTCGACAACGCTCCGTTAATGAACGTTCCAGGTCGAACGCATCCCGTGGAAATATTTTACACGCCGGAACCAGAAAGAGACTACCTTGAGGCCGCTATCAGGACAGTCATTCAGATTCACATGTGCGAGGAAATAGCAGGTAAGGTTGAAATGACAAATACAAAATATTTCTGTCGTGGCTCTTGCTAAAAAATGTAGGAGTGCAAATTAATACTTATGAGAAATATGGCGCAACTCAAAGTTTTTAATTTTTCTAGGTCGAATCTGAAAGTTAGAAGTTTTAAGGCTCCTAAAAATATCTATATACTTGCTTACTTTTTAAATTTTCTTGTTATGTTAAGCATGTTGACCATATTGGAAGACAAAGTCAACATGACGATTTTCGACTTATAGATAAATTGTTGTTTTTTATTTGTTTAGAAATTGCTTCTTAGCATATGCTAAACATCGTTTATAAAATTTCATTTTGTATTATTTTTGAAATACCCTTGAAAGAGTTGCTTTTTCCAAACGGTCTTTTAGAGCAATGCCCAACTCAGACACTTCTGAATACTGTTTTAGACTGAATATTTTTTTCTTGCGCTCTTCAAGATTTTATTAAAGGTGTACAAATAAGTTTCCGCCGTTTGACAAAAGTTGGCGCCACCAGTAAGGTATGGTTAAAATTGTCAGATTTAAACATCATTATCGTAAGGTTGGACATCAGGCAACAACATAACTTTAAAATGTTGGTGATTTTTCTATTGATTCTTTTGTGTGCGAAAATGTCGAGTTTTGAGCACAATTAGCGTCATTTGCGGGAACTTTTGATTTACTTCTTATATTTGAAGAAATCTGCAGCTGAGGCATATCAGTTGCTTGTAGAAGCATATAGTGAGGTTACCTTAAGTGAGAGAAGTTGTCGTGAGTGGTTTCAAAAGTTTAAGAACGGTGAATTTGACTTCAAAGTCAAAGAACGTAGTGGAAGGCCGAAAGTTGCACAAACCAAACGAAACCATTACTGGAGCTGTCTACTGAACACAATGAGATTGAGTCGAGCACTCTAGGAAAAGCGCGCCCACTACAACTCCAGACACGACAAAGTTATTCTCCTGCAGGATAATGCTCGTCCACATATTGTGGCGCCGGTCAAAACCTATTTGGAAACACTCAATTGGGAAATTTTACCCCACTCGCCGTATTCACCAGACATTGCTCCTTCTGATCTCCACTTGTTTCGATCCATGGCGCATGACCTTCAGAGAGAGAAACACTTCACATCATATGAAGATACCAAAAATTGGGTCGATTCGTGGATAGCCTCAAAAGATGAAGCATTCTTCCGACGCGGCATCCGTATGCTACCAGAAAGATGGGAAAAGTAGTGGCAAACGATGGGCAATACTTCGAATAAAACATTGGGTACATTCCTTTCACAATAAATTCCCAATTTTTTTATTAAAAACGGCGGAAACTTATTTATACAACTTTTACAACAGTTTTATAAAAATTGTGCATAAGACATCATTCAGATGTCAACCAAGGTGACCATAAATCATAATTATAATTGACGATACATTTTCATTATCAGTAATATAGCTTTACCTTGCAAAAGGTGAAGGAAAGTTGATCTTTTGTAGTTTGATGTAGTAATAACCTGAGTTTTCGACATTGAAGCTGCCGCTTGCGCCGCCATATTGGAAAAATGGAGCACAAAATCACTTTTTTCGCAAAAAAAAAATAGCTAATCTCCAAAATGTAAGCCATAAAATTCTCTATATAAATATAAAAATATATTAAATTGGAAAATTGAAAAAATACCCCACTTTACCCCATTGCATCTCGGAACCTGTGTGAAGAAAATTTCATAGAAGTCATCAACATTTTTGATAACAGCTATTTTCATCAACCTAGTACAGAAACTAGATATTCATGACAAATTGATTTTGTGCTCCATATTTCCAATATGGCGGCAGAGGCAGCAGCTCCTCAAAGTTGGAAACTCAGGATGATATTTTGATTACTACCTCAAACTTCAGATCTATGCCAAATATCTACTATCCTTGACCTTTTGCAAAGTAAAATGTACATATTGCCTGGATTAATTGTTTTCTAAGGTATTAAGGAAATTAGTTTGAAAAAAGTCAATTAACAGTTGATTATTCTGATTGTCGTAGGGGATATTTTATTGTTTTTAACCGGTCAAGAAGAAATTGAAGTGGCATGCAAGAGGATAAAAAGGGACATCGACAATTTGGGCCCAGAAGTCGGAGAATTAAAATGCATTCCTCTATATTCCACCCTCCCGCCAAATCTTCAACAGCGCATTTTCGAGGATCCTCCGCCAAACAAGCCTAACGGCGCTATTGGCCGCAAAGTCGTCGTATCGACAAACATCGTCGAGACTTCTTTAACTATCGACGGCGTAGTGTTTGTGATCGATCCTGGATTTGCGAAGCAGAAGGTCTACAACCCCAGGATCAGGGTCGAGTCTCTGCTCGTCTCCCCAATTAGTAAAGCTTCTGCACAACAGAGGGCCGGTCGTGCTGGGAGAACGAAGCCGGGAAAATGTTTCCGTTTGTACACGGAAAAGGCGTTCAAAAATGAAATGCAGGATAATACTTATCCAGAAATTTTAAGGTAAGTTTTCTTGGGTAAAAAAATTTTACAAATTGAGATAATTTCCTTGTAACGATTTTTCCCAGGTCAAACTTGGGATCCGTAGTTCTTCAGTTGAAAAAACTGGGTATCGATGACTTGGTACATTTCGATTTCATGGACCCTCCAGCTCCCGAGACCCTGATGAGGGCGTTAGAATTGCTCAACTATTTGGCGGCATTAGACGATGATGGCAATCTCACGGATCTGGGAGCTGTCATGGCGGAGTTTCCTTTAGACCCCCAGCTGGCAAAGATGTTGATTGCCAGTTGCAATCACAATTGCTCCAATGAAATATTGTCGATAACGGCAATGTTGTCAGGTATATAGTATAAATAATTTAAAAACTGCTTACTTTAATACCTTAACGCCAAATATCATCTAATGTGGACTACTTAAGGGGTAACACTACCTTGTGGGTCAAAATCAAGGCTCATTTTCTCGAATTTATTGCAGAAAGGCAAAACGATCTATTGAAATTTGGTTTTTTAGACATCATTACACATCTCTTAAAGTACACAGAAATATTTCTTTAAGTCATTTAAAAACAAAATGGCGGCACAACAGCTCTCAGAATGAAACATCTTTTATGACCTCCCTGCCTGCAAACCTACAAGTCGCAATTGTGCATCTAGAACAAAAAAGCAAAAAGATTTTGAAGCTACATGGAAAAATCTAGTGAACGACCGTAGAACTTTTCGAAATATTGATTTTAAAAAAAATAGTGTCAGTTTAAAGAAAAAAGCACGTTTTTTTTCGGAAAAAATCGGCTATAAATTCGGTACATTTTCATAAATCGAAAAGTTCTACAGGCCTTCACTAGAAAATTTTTTAGCTACAGTTAAAATTTCAAGTCGATTGGTTGAAAATTGTAGGTGCTAGCTTTACGGACAGCTCGAAAAACATGGTTTCAAGAAAAACGCGTTTAACGTTTCAAGTACGAGGGGGTACCCAAAAATAAACGGAACAGCATTGCCGTGGGCGGAGCTTGTGAAGTACGCATTTCTGCCGCTAGGCGTGTATAGCGCAACTCATTGCCAGTTCAGTGCCGCCTGTGTTGTCGACCTGGCTTGTTCTGTTCATCTGCAGTGATTGTTTTTGCTAGCGCTGTTTTGTTCTTGTTTCGTTTAACAACGTGCAGTTGTGAAATTCTGTTTTCTACTCTGTAAAAATGCTGCCGAAACTGTTTTAATGTTGAAAACAGCTTACAAAGATGATGCTATGGGAAAAACTCAAGTGTACGAGTGGTTTGCTCGGTTTGAAAATGGCGACATGTCGATTGATGACAAACCTCGTTCTGGAGGTCCATCAACTGCCCGAAACGACGAAAATGTTGAAAAAATTCGAGAACTTGTGCTCACAGACCTCGACAGACAATTGAAACTATCAGAGAACTGTCAAACACCCGATTTGTGGCAGAAGGAGACTGGTTCTTCCACCATGACAATGCACCTGCACACACAGCCATCTCTGTTCGCCAGTTTTTGACTAAAAATGGCATGGTTCCGCTGCCGGGACACCGATTTGACAATATTGAAGAGGTCAAGAAAAAAACAGGAAGGAGTTGTCAGCCATTTCTAAAGATGACTACAAAAAATGTTTCGAACAGTGGAAGCACCGGTGGGACAAATGTATTAATTGTAATGGAGAGTATTTTGAAGGGGATAATGTTGTTTTGTAAACAATTTGAAAATATGTAGCTTTTAAAAAATAACTCCGGTTATTTTTGGGTACCTCCTCGTACGTATATTTCGCTGTAATTCTTTATTTACCACCAATCGGCGATGCCTGGGCCATACAACTGTCCTTCTAATTCAAGGTTTTCATGCTGTCCATCTGCTGTTTCCTGCTTTCATGTCCTTCTAATTCAAGGTATACTGTGTTTATGAAGGAATAGTGACCCCTACCGCACCGATATCGAACACGTACAAATTTCTAGTTAACCCCTTAAAGCACGTTTTTTTTTTTTCGGAAATACGGTAAAAAAATAATTTATGAATATGAAAATATATGTGAATCCAAAAATGTAGTCAAAATAGTCAAAATGAAGGAGGAGGTGGAGGAAGTGGATTGGCCTGATGTACGCTAAGTTTACACCAACTTCTTACAGAGCTAAGATCCCTTCCATCTGATGAACTACCATCCGATTCTATAGCACCATCGCTAATGTCAATCTCGTCTGAACCGCTTTCAGATAACTCTGCGTATTAAATCATCAGTATTCTCAGACATTTTGATTTACGGTGTTTTTCAAAATTACTAATATTTTGAATAACAAAAAATTAGTTCAAATCTAACTAAACACAAACTAAAAAATCGTAAAACGCCAAGCCTAAACACATCCGCAATGACAATCAGGTTGTAGACTAAACCTTGCACGCTGCAGTGGTTAGGTTTTAGGGTAAACATATGGGGATGACTCATAAAGCAACATGACAACAAGCCGCCACTCAAGGTTACGTGATTTTCCGAAGTGTCGGCTCGCTTCTCATAAATTTGTAGCATTGCCCGAGTCCTGTTCGTTGGTGAATCATAAAGTAAACTAAATATTGTGTCTACCCGAGTCCCTCTCGGGCATGCACAATTTTGGCAGTAACGCTTGCCCGAGTACCACTCGGGCATGTGCATTAAGGGGTTAAACAGCACCGTGACTTCACTTGGAAAACCGAATTTTTTCGACCACTTCAAAAATTTTCCTCCACATAAAACATTTTGGATATCATTTTTGAATAGTTAAGGAGGATTTAAGCCAATAAAAAAAATTTACAAGGTAGTGTTACCGCTTATATACTTTGTACAGAATAAAAACCGATGCACATCACCGATGACGCTATTAAATCTATGTGGTAATATCACCACTCGGTTACATTGAAATAAAAACTATAAAGGAACGTTTTTTTTTTTAATTTTAAATTTCGCGCTTGATATTCGTTGTTATGCAATTGGCACCGGATCCGAAGTTGCCATGTTGTATTACTTGACATTTGTTGACAGTTTGAAATGATTTGAACCTTACATTGGCTTTAATAGTGGTTTGTGTCTCAAACTTAAATTTTCTTAAATTTTTATCTTGCATTGAGAAACGGTTATTTTTAGAAGAATGAAAGTGTTATAGTTGTCAGACTTCCGTTTGCAATATGCCAAAATAGTTAAATAGCAACTGCCGAGAGTTAGTACTATCTTTTGAAAAAAGAACAAGACAATAATGGTCCATTGCTACCCTTAACAGCTGTTAGAGAGGTAATTTAAATATAAAATTAAAATATTTAGTTAGAACTACAGTCCGATATATTGTTTTAGTGTGTAGCAGCAGCACTAAACTTGAATGTGTCTACGGTTAATTCTATTTCACAAAAAGCAAAAAACGATGAACTTTTAAAATCACATTAATTTATATTAATTGATTTGTGACACTATTTGTACCCAATTGGTGTTTGTGAGAAAACCTTTAATTTTTTTATGTTTTTTAAAAATATCTAGTTCTAGTATCTAAAAAGTTATTTTTCTACTAATTTTTCCTCCCATTTAAAAATAAAAAAACATCTTTACTAACTTTCACTACCAATTTTTTCTTCTCTTTTTTGTACTCACATATTTATGCACCAACCAACGTCTATTAAAATATATAAATATTTAAAATGATATCTCTTTTTTAATGTTGAAAAAATAAGTTATTTAACAATAAACAAACACAAAGAATCCGTCCATATGCTAGTCAAAATTATTTCTAAATACTGAATAATTTTGTAACAATCTGGCATCAGTGTATCGGTTTTTATTTTGTATGAAGTATACATTGTATTCAGAAACATAATTTATATTTTTTAGTTATCTACTACTTACGGTTCAATCCAAGAACATTTATGTCTTTTAGCAGTTGAAAATCATTTGCGTTTTTGTCAATACTTTATTGCACTTTGAGTTTATTAAATTTATTTATTATTTCAGGTTATTGTTTCTGAATGCAATGTGTATTAATGAAACAAGTTTACTTTTTGAAATAATGTTAGGTCAAAAAAAGTTAGTTATTAATTTTGAAAAAGAAAATTATTCATAATTTGGTACCATTTATAAAATACTAGCGACCCCCCCGGCTTCGCCCGGTTTACGACAACACATTAGAAACCTCTAAAATTATAAGTGTTTCTCTACTATATTATGCATGTATTATACATATAAACCTTCCTCTTGAATCACTCTATCTATTAAAAAAAAACCGCATCAAAATCCGTTGCGTAGTTTTAAAGATCTAAGCATACATAGGTGGTAGATAGATAGGGACAGACAGCGGGAAGCGACTTTGTTTTATACTATGTTATGATAATCGATAAACGACAAAAAACTTGCTAAAATTAAGTAAGCTAAATTGTTGTTCCTGGAATATACCTTTTTTTATTGTAGTTTTAGTTTTACACCAGTTTATTATTTAGAGTTACATCAGGATAATTTCGGTTTTATCGCTAAAATGACAAAAAAAATAGCATTGAAATCAATATTTTTTGGTTATCCGTTTTTTTTTTTTTTTTTGAAAACAATTAGTATTGTTTTCAGAAAAATCAAAGGTGTTTACTTTTTTAACAATATGTTGAATTTCACGAGCTGTAATCCTATCAGAATTTAGGCAACCCTCAAAAAATGGTTCATCCCATATGACATGCATTAGACTTTGTTGTAATATTCTTTAAACCTAAAAAAAACCAATGAAAACGTTTCATTGAGAAAAAAAAATTAAATTTCCAAAATGGTGTAAAATAAACAAGACCTTAACAAGGTCCTGAAAATTTTTCTTACTACATAATATAGTTTTTTATAAAATATTCACTATTTTTCGTTGTCAACTACCAAAATTAATATATTTTTTTGATAATTCAAATACGTATTGAAAATTTGATAGGGATTCAAAAAAGCGTAAGGTTACTTGAGCTGTTAAAGATTTTTTTACTTTTACTAATACATTTATTACTTACTTACAATACGATAAAATAATAGGACTATTACTCAATCCTGGAGTGGGTACTGGAACCTTCGGCGTAGAAACAAAAAACTGGACGTTTTCCACGAAACACCGAGCTACTATACTTTTCTCGACGCGCTTTCGCCAACTAAGTTGGCATCTTCAGGAGGAGATTAAAACAGTTTTAACCTGGCGAAACGCGCGTTGAGGAAAGTATAGTAGTTCGGTGTTTCGTGGAAAAGGTCCAGTTTTTTTTTACTCAATCGATCAGTCAAAATTCAAATCAAGCCAACTGGGGATTTCGACACAGTTTTCACTTTAGTTGTTCCTTAAATTTTACAATATGTATCACGAAGACGGATACTACATTATATTTTTATACCTCGAACATTCATTAAACTCAGATTCAAAATGCAATTGGACACGATTTTGAGATCTTAGTTCTTGTCAAAATTTATCGATTATTTGAAAACAAGTAGTCTCTGTGTATGACCATTTTCATCAGTAATTTTTATGCAAAAGTATTTATTAATCCTTTGACTGCTACGGTAATTTCATTTCCGATGTATTTTGACGACCCGCTGATCATTATGGTGTTATCTGAATTTGTCTTACACAAGCCAAATTTTCATAAAATCTAAATTTTGTTGTTGAATCACCACTTAACCCTTTTGAGTTCTCGTGGTTCCATCGTGGAACCACAGATCAAAATAATATTTTTTTGTATCCTAGTAGACATGGACTGGAACCACATATTTTTGTAATAGTCAAACCTGATATTATTCAATGCCTGTTTTAAATTAGGAAGCAAAAGGAAAAAAATATATAATTCAGGACTCAAAGGGTTAAATCCTTAATCTATAGTTTTCCAATATTTTATTCAAACATATTTGGATGCACCGTCAGAAAGTTTTGTCTCAATCCTTGAATTTCTGAATGATAGCGCTTGGCCCAAAATTTGACATCATAATGTTCAGTAGATCAAAATAACGATCCATCCAAAAAAAAGTCATCAAAGTTGGTTGAACAAAAAAAGATTTATTTCTATTCTTAATCGAATTCATAACCTTATTTACTTGTCAAGACTGTCACATCATATGACAGCCATTGTTTATTTTACAAATTGTGACAGTCACTTGTCAAAAGTTTGACATAACCAAAAAGCCTAGACATGACTGCTATTTCTATCTCTCGTTCATAGCCAGAGTTGATGACGCTTTTTTTTTTTTTTGATGTCTTTACCTCGGAAATGATACAGCTTGTCAAAATAACACTGTTTAAAAATATGGCACATAACTCGAGTGTATGAGGACGAGATTTTTTAAAAAAACTGAAAAAATTGTCATTTCCTTAGAGCTCTAGTCTGTTTTGGGTGCAACATAGAACTCAATAAACTCCGAGATCATGTTCAGCATCCCCAAAAATATAGGAAAACACATGTTGATTACATGTCTTGTTTTACACATTAGCGGGCGTTAGTATAACATTTACTTATAGGACAAAGGTTTGTGATTTTGTCAAAGGGTTAAATAGTTGTTGATAAAGTATTGTATTCTCACTTGCGCACAATAGCTGTTACCCACTCAGATGATTACAGCACTCGCCATGCAGCTCATACTATAAATGTAGTAGCTATCATTACGCACTCATTGAATAATATCATATTATCGTTAACATGTAAAATTGTATGCAATTTTTTTTGCTAATACATTTAAATGTATGTATCGTAAAGGTATCGTACAATGTAAATGTACGTATCGTACAAGGTTCATTCTGAAATTATTAACTTACTCTTCGTGTCTCGTTAATCAAGATATATGAATAGTTTTTTCTCGTTTGTCAACTTGTGACACCTTGAACTTATACTAGTTCTATGCTCAAGCGATGTTGTGCTGTTTTGCTTGCCTATCAAATGGTTATTCTAATACATCAGCTTAAAAATAATATTTCTGATTAGCTAGACGAAAAAACAAATGACATTCTATTCACGCTACCTCGCAATACCGATACATAATTTAGAACAATATTCGAGCAAATCTGCAATGCCCAAAGTATTGTTTCGATCCGCTCGAAATGTTCTGACTAAGGGTAGCTCTGTAGGAAAGCCTTGAGCGAACGCAACTATATTGGTTGGATACGGGCATGTGCCCTGCTCCAATGTTTAGTCCCACAGTGTTTCGTCAGACCTAATGAAGCGAAGAAGGCAGCCGACGATGCCAAGATGCGGTTCGCCCATATTGATGGGGACCATCTCACGCTTCTGAACGTCTATCACGCCTTCAAACAAAGTAAGTAAAAGATAACCAAAACTTATTTTTATTATAAAACTAATCTACGCTTACGATGCGTCCTTTTGAACCGACGAATTTTTAAATACATTTTAAGAAATTTATCGATTCAGTTTTGATAGTGGAGAAGAATTGAAACCTTCATAAACACAAACTTAAATATTTTTTTGCTGACACAAACACATTGCATTAATGCTCAACGCTCACCTTTCAATAGCCATGGTGGTATCATCAGGAGGTGAATATAAAAACATCTTCAAGTTAGAATAAACTCGAATGTACTTCTACAGGGTGATCGATTTATCATAGGAAGTGAGTTTTTTCTCGGCTGAGAGAAATTAATTTTTGTGAACGAAAAATCACTTACTCACCTTAATTCTACATTAAGGCAAAAATTAAAAATATGTCTTAACGACGCCGAGAAAAACTCACTTCCTATGATAAATCGATCACCCTGTACAAAGGTTGATTAACAGGGTAGTTTTGATGGATTAAGGGGTAACATAACTGTAACAGCCTAAAAAAAAACGCTTTTTTGACGATTTTTTTCGGATTGAAGGAAAGGTAATAAGAAAAAACGCTTTAAGGGTGTTATTGGTCATATATTGAAGTACAAAAAATTTTTTTCATCCATAAATATTGCAAAATGGCGGCGCTGAAGTTACTCTCTGCAGACAAGTTGTCGTCGAGGCAGCACGCAGTAGAAACAAATGTTGATTTGAAACAAAAAAAATCCTCTTAATCTACATGAGTATAGCTAGTGAAACACGTACGGAATTTTAAAAATATTGATTTTTGTGTAATTGGCTAGTTTTTGAAGAAAAAAAAGTCTATTTTTTTACGAAAAAAAGGCATAATTATTTGTTTATAAAAATTGTAAATTAATTAAATGAAAAATCCGTACAAGTCTCACTTCAAAATGTTGTTTTAAATATGTGGTTAAAATTTCAAACGAAAATATTGAACATTGTTGGAGTTATGCTGCGTGCCGTTTTTAAAAATCGTGTTTCCAGAAAAACGTATTTAAAATTTTAAAATGAGTTGTTGACATGAAAAAATGAGAGATTTGACTAATTAAAATTTTTTACCGTTAATCTGCGATCCCGGGACAATAAAGCTGCCCTTTCACATTCAAATAGTTCTCCTCGTCTCCTTTTCTCGATGATTTAATGCTGGAGCGTGCCTCTTGCCCCATCGATTAAAGAATGCTCTACATATTTGATGTATACCAAGTGATGATGCCAAATATAAATTTTATGACTGCATACCGATATCTATCTCCAGAAGTTTCATAATTTGTAAAATGCTCTTCATACCAATCTTCATTCCTCCATTCTTCTACCATCACCCTTCATTCTTTTCAGGCCTACACTAAGGTACTTTCACTCGAATTTTTTTGTTTTGTTTTTTTTTTCACTTTTTTGGATTAAATCTTTTTCACCTCGTATTTTAGAAGATTCAAAGTATGTTTTAAGCCAAAAAACAAAAAAATCGATTTTTTGAAAATTTTACAGTGGTGTTGCCCGTGAAATAAACACTAAAATTTTAGTTTAGCATTTAATTAATAACGATTCAAGAACCAGCTCTTATACTAAGTATTCAAAATGTGCTTCTACTTCCTGACAGTAAAACACCCTATTCCCCTACTCGGTCAAATGTGTCAGCGGAACTTGCCCTACATTCTTCAACAATTAGTTGGTTGAAAACGTCAATACTATCAGGTTCTGTAGCGTAACTTATATTGACAGATACTTCTGTAGCCTAAACCTTAGATTTAAGATACCCCACGGGAAAAATCTAAAGGTGTGAGGTCTGGTGACCCAGCTGGCCATTCTATCGGACCTCGTCGTCCAATCCATCTACCACGATATTCGGCATCCAAATAACGTCTTACTGCACTATAATAGTGTGCAGGAGCACCATCTTGTTGACGTTATTCCAAGTTACCAAATTCGTCTGGATTGTCTTCCAAAATTTCAAGAATTAACGGCTCAATTGTTTTGTAACATCTCCAGATACACTTTACCGTTTAAGATAGTATTCAAAAATACAGGCCCAACTGTGTGGTTTCCCAAAATAACTGGCAAGACATTTACTTTTGCTGGAAACTGTTTTTTTACGAAACATGAGGATTTGTGTCATTCCAATACCTCACATATTGAATGTTAACAATTCCATTGAGGTAGAATGTACTTTCATCACTAAAACAAATTGTCTTTACATAGTCTAGCTGTTATCCAAGTGAACATATTTTCACCGAATTCCAGTCTTCGGTCGGGTCGTCATGTGAAAGTTGATGCACCATGGTGAAATTAATTTTTTGTCTAAACCCTGTGCAATAGTGTTTATTCATTTAATCCATCACAACTACCGTAAACCCAAACAAAATTATTGTTATTGAATAGGTCTTTTAAAAACCTCTCAAACGAGATGTCATCTCAAACAAGCTGTGAAGTCGTCAATGACGATGATGTTACTTACATTACCAGCTTACATCCATTTATTTTCACTCTCTAAATTTCATTAGTCTGAGATACCAAGGGAATAGGGGACTTTTGACTAGCACTATAATTCCATTTACAGGATAAGAGCTTTAGATGTGTAAAATCATTGGATAAATTTATTAACAGTTTTATTAATAATAGGTATGGAAGATCCACAATGGTGTTATGACAATTTTGTCAATTACCGATCACTGAAATCGGCTGACAACGTCAGGCAGCAGCTTTCCAGAATTATGGATCGATTTAACTTGAAGAGAACCTCTACAGATTTCACCAGCAAAGATTATTATATTAATATTCGAAAAGCCCTTGTGAACGGCTTCTTTATGCAGGTATGTATTATTATGTTTCATACCTGTCTTTTCATTTATCTATAACAATGTACTGTTTGAAGAAAATAAAAATAATGTATGTGGTTATCTCCCAAATGGAAATGTAAATTTGTGTTTTTTTTTGTTCGTCACAATAATATTACTTTCTTTTATTCACAAATAGTTCATTCGCATATCCATCAGTTTCAAAGCGGTGCGGTGGTTTGGAATTTGGTACGCGTGTCTTTGCTGTTATTATGATAATTAAATTTATGAATTTAATTATATAAAACAAAGTTTTCTTGTGATTCTTATTTAAGTATATTTTCAAAGTACCCGTCATGTTAAAATTCAGCACTATTCTTGACCCCATCAAAAAGGACGCTTTGCAATGATGATGATAATTACTAGATGTTATTTTTTTTTTTACTTTAAATCATTAATCTGTTACATATAAAATCTAGTCCAGAAGGCATAGTTCTTATTTGCTCTAGCACAAAAATTCCGAGACTGCTAACTTGACAATAACAATGTATTGTAGGTTGCCCATTTAGAGAGAACAGGACATTATCTTACCATTAAAGACAACCAAATAGTACA
This sequence comes from Aromia moschata, assembly GCA_029963805.1. Lineage (NCBI taxonomy): Eukaryota > Metazoa > Arthropoda > Insecta > Coleoptera > Cerambycidae > Aromia > Aromia moschata. The sequence continues at coordinate 4,144 of JAPWTK010000527.1, read as the reverse complement.
ACTTCATCCGTCAACATGTTTGGATCACAAACCGGAATGGGTTATATACAATGAATTTGTCTTGACCACAAAGAATTACATTAGAACCGTCACCGATATTAAACGTAAGTTATTTAAAGTCTGTATTAAGTGTTGGGTATTAACCATAAATCGTATGATAATAATAACCAAAATATATCAATGTTTGATGTACCTATGTTATGTATTGGTCAGAATGTATTTAATAAAAACGTCATCAACTCTGGCTATGAACGAGAGAGATGGAAATAGCGGTCATGTCTAAGCTTTTCGGTTATGTCAAACTTTTGACAAGTGACTGTCACAATTTGTAAAATAAACAATGGCTGTCATATGCTGTGACAGTCTTGACAAGTAAATAAGGTTATAAATTCGATTAAGAATCGAAATACGTCTTTTTTTTCTCGGCCAACTTTGATGACGTTTTTTTGGATGGCTCGTTACTATAGAGACATCCAAAAAAAACGTCATCAACTCTGGCTATGAACGAGAGAGATGGAAATAGCGGTCATGTCTAAGCTTTTCGGTTATGTCAAACTTTTGACAAGTGACTGCCACAATTTGTAATATAAACAATGGCTGTCATATGAGTGACAGTCTTGACAAGTAAATTAGGTTATAAATTCGATTAAGAATAGAAAACGTCTTTTTTTTCTCGGCTAACTTTGATGACGTTTTTTTTGGATGTCTCTATATTATGTCATTTTTACAGGAGCCATTTTTTTATTCCATCTTACCACACTAATATGAACTAGAAATTCAGATTTTCTCCCCTTTTAACGACATATTTTAGGACGTAATTGTTGGAACTTAATTAGAGGATTATTATAGCAAAAATAACTTCAAATCAGACCTGAAAAATGCATTTTTAATATCTGTATATTTAGAAAAAATGTAGAATATTTAAGTCCCATATGTTTTGTTTCAGCGGATTGGCTGTTAAAAATAGCACCACAATATTATGATCTGAATAACTTCCCCTCAGTGCGAGGCGAAACGTCAGTTGGAAATTCTACAGAATAGGTTAGAATCCAGGCAATACCAGCAAGGATTTTAGAGTTTTCTACAGAAATTATTTTTATAATATGCTTATTTTAATTAGTGACTTGTTTGAATTTCAGATAATGTATTATTTATAATTTGTGTTATAACACTTCTGCTGCACTTTCATTCCAAAAATAAACTTATGTTCTGAACCGTGGTCGTTTGATTGACAGGCTATTTTTGGTAAATGATATTTTATAGTAAAAAATGTGGAATGTAAGTTGTTTTATCTAGAATGGGGATTTGTTTAAAAAAAATAACATGGTGTAACCACTTGTTCAGACTCTAAAAATATGTTTTTTTTTATTTTTTTATAAAGATACAGGAGGAAAATTGGAACCTTCATACATAATTGTTTTCATATTTATGTTTTGAGTGCGAAAAGTTGGAAATTATTTTTGTCAGAACCAGGCTTTGGACTTTAGTGGTTTTAACCTTCAACGGCTTTTATGAATGGATTGCTTCATTCATAATTACCAAACGGCGTGTGCGCAGTTGGCCCTGGAACTGAACAGTTTCTGCTCATGGGATATTTGCAGTGATATGATAGACAAAGACCAAATATTATCAACGAAGTATAGTGTCCCTTTTTTTGGTCAGATAATTATTATTTGTTAAAAATAAATTATTTTTTTTAGCCAAGCAAGCTTATTATTCCAAAATGTTATATTTCTAACTCATCTATTTCACTTATACTGGAACTTCCCTTATGCTGTATGCAACATATCGCTGGTTCAAAAATCTCGAGGTGTTAGAAAAAGTAAAAAAGTAGTATACATAATATGTAAGTAAAATTTATTACAATCATTATATACAAAAAAATTGTTACACACAATGAAATTCTATACTTTACAGCCTGTTATGTAAAAATATGTATAATTTTACTTCCCTGGGGAACTTTCTCTGGCAGTGCATAAATTATCTGCCATTTCGACTATCTCTTTATGGAATTCACACTGCTTGGCAAGATTCTGGTTAATCGAATCCTCTCCCAAATATGCACCCGCTATGGCCCCTGCCATACACGCTATTGTATCGGTATCGCCTCCCAGCGAAATTGCGTATTGAATTGTTCTTCTGAACATATTATCAGTCTAAAAATAAAACATTTATTGGTGGTCATTTAGGTAAAAAACATTATATTCGATGAAGCTGAAATAGCTGTAACTTGGCCTTCAACAAATGTATTTAGCGAAGGTATTCCATTATACAAAAATAAAGTCAATGGTTTATGGAACTTTGAATGCATGTCTTTTCTGGTTTTCAAGAAACGGGAAGTGTAGGAAGAAAAGAAGGAAGTGGATGACCATGAAAACATCATCTAACTCCCGAATTAGTAGAAAATATCTGACAAATAATGGGAAATTTTCCTAAAACTTCTGTTCGTATTGTTTCGCAATTAACTGAAGTATCTGTTGGTACTTGCGATACGGTTTTAAAATTCCACGTAGTTTGTCACCAAAAACTTCTAGAAGTTCATAGGCCAACTTGCAAGTATTTAATGGTATGTCATGTTTATTGTCACTTGTTTTGACATAAAATGCCATTGTCATTACCCTATGACCCTATTTGTCAGCTTTGACATAATTTACATCTTGTGATCTAGAGTGCTTAGTTTATTAAAACATTTCAATTTGAGTCAAGTAGACGTAGAAAAATAAATATAATCAATCCCATTGAGCAACCGAAAGTAATTGATAGCTTCTCACAAGTATCTCAGAGTGAAGTCTAACAAGTATTCTATTTACATGTTATGTAACTTTTACTTTACTTACATCAATCATTGGAATTTCACTTTGAGCCTTCAAAAAACAAAAAATCGCCGTAGGCACAGACTGGTATGCACTGATTCCGTTTCCCAATTTGTAAATGACCTCCTCGTTCAATTCATCACATTCTTTATCTAGCAGGGACTGAACAATTTTGAGTTTTTCTTGATACGCAATGCCACTGTCATCTAAACTAAAATAAGAAATCAGATATAAAACTAATGACATGTTACAAAACCTTACCTATCCTCGTCAACTTTTTCGATATCGTTCATCGCATCTATTAACTTGTTACAAAACTGTTTCGCATTTATCTTATTTTCCGGATCGGTTAATAAGGCTTGCTGTATTGCTATGCATTGCAAGATGGCTCCGTTTATGCCCAAGATATTTGTATGAGTTATCTTTGTTGAATTAGTAGCGACCTCTATCATGGATTTATAATTATTGTAAAAATATAAGGCAACTGGAGCAATACGCATTGCTCCACCATTGCCGTACGATCCGCCCACCAAAAAATTGTTCACTAGCCGGCTTAAAGACGTCTTCAAACTTGGAATTTTTTAATTTATGAAAGACTTCTACCACATTTTGACCATAACCACGTTTTGGTTCGTTAAAATACTCGGTAACAAATAGTTTGGCTAAGAACTTATAATCAGGTTCTGGTTTATCGATGAGGAATTTAGCCATCGACTTCATCATGGCAGTATCATCGGTATACTGCTTATAAGGACCTTAAAATTTGTTTTATTACAAATAGTTTTTAACAGTTTACGTTACTACATGCTCTTTTAAATCGTATATGTAAATAATTGTTTAAAAACCGTACAAATAAGAAATACCGGCCTAACCTTTAAACTCCGGGTCCTCGAGTTTATTGGAAATACCTTTGTAGGATAATTTTATCGCCATCAGTAATAGTGTCCCCCTCATAGGGTGCTCCGACGCAGTCACCTATAACAGAACCCAGCAAACAACCCCTAAATTTACTTCGCAAAAGGCTAGTTTCCAGCGTACTCATTACAATATTTTTCAAAATGGAGGACATATATTTTTAATTGTTTTAAAAAATAACATAACCATCAAACAACACAATTAATTCTAGGTAGCGCAGAGACTAATCAAAACTTTCAAGTGTAAATAACGATACATTTTGGCACAATTTATAGCGTAGGTGAGATATCAAGGTTTGTACATAAATACAAAACCACAGAAGAACACAGAAGAAACCACAAATTATCATAGAACATAGTAGGTTAGAATTAGGGAAAAATGTCAAAAATTGCGGTATTGCAGCTCATGCGCATTTA